>CM031237.1:473975467-474005467 GCA_018340775.1 Taxus wallichiana var. yunnanensis
TTATTAATGAATGCGATGTTTTTCTGTTCTTTCATAACGATTTTAAAATTTCTGAAGAAATGGTGAAGAGGTTTCATTTGCATTATGGGTTGGTTTGATGGAAGTGATTGATATTTAGATTTGTTTTATTGAAGTCTTATGTTTTTTTTGTACAAACGGAAGGATGAAATGATTCGTGTGATCTTTGTTTTTGCACTTTGTCCTTTAAAAAGAACTCGACTTGAGTAATTCTTGTTGTGTTTGAAGAAAATGGGTGTTTCTTATTGAAATAATTAAAGGAATGAATTTTTCTTCTATGCTTGTTTTGAAATTCATGAAAAATATTGTTTTGGCTTCACATTGTTTTACATACGGGTTGGATTGTTGTAGGTAACAACAAAGTCAAATTGTTATTTATGAATGTGTGTTTGATTTTTATAAAAGTGTAAATAAATTCAAGGCGGGTTAATATGTATCTATGATTATATTTTTATCATTGAGTTATAAAGAAGTGATGAATTGATTCTAGTTGTGTTTTGAAGAAAGAGCATGTTCTTCCTTACTTTGTTTTTCTTTTCTCTATGATGAATTAGATGTTTTATACAGTTTTTTTGGTATCTTAATTGCTGATTGATGAAAGGAAGTTTTGATATGGATTTATTTCCTTCGTTTTTGAAAAAGTGAATTCTCTTATTATTAGGATGAAAATGTGACTTGTTGTGGTTGTTGTAACTCTATAAGTTGTAAAGACGTGAAATGTAATTAATGAATTATTTAAAAAAGCTTGAATTATATTATGATACGAATGAATTATACTATTGGATATGCATGCTGATTTAAAATAAAGGGATATTTTCCTTGTTTTCGATAAAGAGAAGAGGTAATATGATCTTTCTTCCTTATATTCGATTATTGATTTTTAAGTTTTCTCTTTAAACTATTATCATTGATTGATATCTCGTTTGGATTAAAATTTTCAAGACAGATCATGAGGAAAGAAAAGGAGTGTGGATGGATAATTTGAATTAATGATCATTTCTTCTCTCATACGGTTGGAAATCTATAATCGTTATGGAGCGAATTTTGTATTTGCTTTAGGTTTAAGCATCTATACATTTTATTGTTGTTTACTTTTCTCATTCAGTATTTGATTGCTTGAAATCAAATGAGTTGTATGAATGAAAAAGGAAAGTAATTTGGTTTATATTTTAGTTAAATTTTATCCTTTGAAATTATAACTAATGAAAGGAAAATGGAATTGATAGCATTTATGTTATAACAACAATAGTATATATGTGTGTGTTCCTAGTTTTACAGATGTTTGTAATCTGGAATTGTTTGAAGGAAATTACTTCTTGTAATAATTATTTGGGAAAGAGGGCAGTAATCCTTTGTTTGATTGGGATGGTAATTAGATGATTGAGTTGTTATGCTGTTCATTCTTTTTGATACTTAATTCTTGAATGATGTTCATATTAACGTTTCATAAAAGCAAGGTTCTTTTATTGAGACAGTTAATTAAAAGCACCTCATTTTAATGACAAGTGCTTAATATGCTCAGTTCAATGAACTGACCCGTGCAAGTAATTTTGCAGATGGAACTTGAGTATAAATGAAGACATGGTTGTTTTCTGATACTTCTTTTGATTAACTGAAGATGGATTGTATTGATAGCTATTACTCCTCTACGAGGAAATGAGAAAGGAAGAAATTACATTCTTCTATCTTTATGAGTTGTAATGTTGTTTAATATAACAAAAGTCAGTCATTTGGACGGCAAATGTATAGATTATAAATGGATGGATGAATACAAGGAAAAGTGTGATATTTTAATGACTGTATCAGTTTGATATTGTTGAATAAGTTTGAGAATATAACATTATTCCTTGATTTGGAATTATTCAAATGTTAATGGATGGATTTAAAAGGAAATAACATCTATTCTTACCTGAATGCAACTTTTACGTTGAAATGTGCAATTAGTTCATACTTGGGTTAAGATGAATTTTAAATTGACATTAAAAAGGATTTAGGAAGAACATGATCTCTTAATTGAAAGGTATTCAGGATTAGCTTGAAAGCTAAGGAATATCAAATAACTTAGGAGCAGCTGAACCTTGTATTCGGACTCCGTTAATAACCTCGAATGTTTAAATTCAGAAAATATGGATATGGGAAAACATATCTATTGTTAACTGACCTTAACTAAGTAAGGTTAAGGAGAATAAATGAATAGGTTCATTTAGAATTAGACCTCGTTTAAATGATGTCTAATAAGATGGAATTCTGAATTTGTTTACGGTTGTGGAAAAACTTGGTTAAGTTTAATAGGTTAAACTTATTAAGTTTATCGATAATGGACTGATTAGTCCAAAGATTAAGAAAGGAACCAAGAAGAGAATATGCAACCCTTCGGTATGAAGGAGGAGATGCGTAGTAAGCTAGAAGATGGATTAAGTCTCTCTTAGCTACATACAACTGTAACAAGAACGAGGATAAAGGATCAGCATGGCTGCTGAAAGTTGATCTTAAATATTAAGATCATAACCAAATCACTTGAGCTGGATGTGTACTCTCGATGGGAGGATTCCGTAGGACATTGACATACGCCAGCTACAATATGGTGTCTTCATGAAGGTGGGGCCTTCATGACGACACAATGTTATAGCTGACATATTACAATGCCCTCCCGAATTAAATCATCAAGTTTACATAAGTTGGATACTAAGTTCTTGGCTGGGGATAGGAATGTGATCACATATACGGAGTGACTCCGGAGGACTAAAGGTAACTAGACACACGGAGTCGTCAGGGAACGACACCGTATGTCTGCGTATCTTTAGTTACCATGAGTAACTTCCTATACTCGTTCATATTGCTAGTTGGGGTTAGAGTTTGACCTTAAATGGAAGGACTGGTAGAGACCAGGAAAGACCATTCTAGATAACAGATGAAGTGAGGTGAAGGACGTATTCCATTGGTGTGTATCACATCTAGGAATATGATCATGCAAAGCATGTGAAAATCTTTGGCCAAAGTATCGCAAGTGCTGGTTGCGTTGTCCTAATCACCTAGTTTAAGATGCAGGATGTCAGATGAATATCAGTAACAGATATTCAGATAGGCTTCTTAAATGGATCACTTTGATAACCGGAAATGGTAAGAGAACCTTGTATATTCATTATACTATGCATGAATTAACATGAAGGATCGGTAAGTCGCCGAGTCATGAAATGAGAGATCGTTGAAACCGAGCCATAAAATGGGAGATCGGTAGTTCTTGAGTCATTTACTGACAGCATATGGAATCATTATATGATTGAATGGCATTGAATGTGTGTTCCATATTGCAAATATGTGAACAGAGAACATTAGTTTTAAAAGGAAATTGTGTGATCCAAACTGCATTAATTGGACAGAGAACAATTATTAAAACTTGAACGTGTGTTTGAATTATATAATTCATAACAGGGAACGTTGTATAAAAAAAAAAAATTCCCTTGTTCTAGTATCTTAAAATGGGGATGTTACATCTTGGTATCAGAGCTGAAGGTTGCAGCTCTTGGACCTAATGAGTCCACAATTTAATAAGGTTTACATTTTCTTATTGAACAGAAAATGGTCAGAACAAGAAGAAATGCTGTGAACAACCCGTTACTAGGGTGGAGAAGTAGCTACTGCTCAAAAGCTGGATGAAATCCTTGCTGCCCTACTAGACACGAGAGATCGTTTGATTGTTTTGGAATAGCAGTCAATGGGCAATGAAGAGGAGGAAGAAGAAGCTGATATAAATGATCAGCCACCTCCTGTGGACAACACCAATGGAGGGAATCGGGTGTTGATAATAATAATGTGAATGCTCCTAATCATCTTGAAAATAAAAGGGCAAGATTAGTAGCTGAACTTACAAATGACATAAAGAGAATAAGTCCTCCAAAGTTTGATGGAACAACCCTTGGGGATGGAGCTGAGAATTGGCTCAGTGAAATGGAGAAATACTTTGCAATAAGAAACTTCTCGAGGAGACCAAAGCGATATGGGGAGCATATCAGCTTTCTCATGAAGCATCATCATGGTGGGACAACCGTAAGGTTGAGTTGAATATTGTCGAATCAGACATAACTTGGGATCAATTTAAGGGTTACTTTAGGCAACGATGGCTGCCTCAACTCTATTTTGATAGGAAAATGACTGAATTTCAGAACTGGTCACAAGGAAGGCTGACGGTGACAGAATACTGGGAAGGGTTTACTAAACTCCTTAAGTATGTGCCGCAGTACCAAGCTGACGAGAAGTTCAGAATACGAAAGTTCATAATGGGACTGAATCCCATCATTGGTGGCGAAGTGGATGTCCACGGTCCAACCACCATGGAAGGAGTTGTCGAAAAGGCAATAAGACAGGAACAAAATTGAGAGCAATTTCTGCTCATAGGGAAGAGATAAGGAAGAAGATTCCCAATTCTTCTTCATCTCTCGCACCCAAAAGGGGGCCTTGGAAAAGGTTTGGTGTGAAAAACAAAATTTTTGTAGATAACAACAAGAAATCTGTAATGAACAAACCTGTAAATAGTGTGTGGAACAGCTTCGCAAAAGTTAGTGGCAATGGACAAAAGTCCTATGGAAGCCAGAATGATAACTTCAAAGCTGGTAACAAATTTGAGCCTAGGAAAGGGCCAGTTGGAGGATGCTTCAACTGTGGAAAGGACCATTACGCGAGTCACTGTCCTCTGAAGAAGGATGATCGCGATCAGCAGCATAGGATACATGTTGCGGTGGCTAACAGACAAGCTGAAAAGCAAGTACGCCTATAGAAGTTCGGGTAAGTTATTCGGTTTTTGTAGTCATACTTTTTGATACTGGAGCTACTGAATGCTTTATTTCTACTAAAATTGCAATGAAATTAAAAAGAAAGGTTGAACGAATGGATAAAACATGGACAGTGCATTATGGGAATAATGTTGTCCATACAGTCGAAATGTGCCTTTTTGGGGCAATTCTTGACTTGCCCAGTTTCTCCACCGAAGTTGACCTATATGTCACTCCTTTAGGATCATATGATATCATTATTGGAGTTAACTGGTTGGCAGAACATAAGGCAAAGGTCGACTGTTATGAAAAATAAATTTGTTGTTTTGATGACCTGTAGAAAGCAAGCAGTCATTCAAGGTGTAAAGCGTGAAGTTGTAGTTAGGAAACTAACAGCTATGCAACTAAAAAGGGCTAAAAATAGAGGCTATGTATGTAGTAAAAATAATAGAAAATGTTGAGGAAGTGTTGTTGCAAATCAGAGCACCCCTGGATGCAAATCAGGTTTCTAAGTTGATGTTTCAGGCATCCATTGTGATTGCACAACATTGAAACCTCTCTCCAAGTGTGGGACTTGTAAAATGAGAGAGGAATCTCTAGATTAGAGGTTGGTTCCTCAAAATCCTCTGATCAGATCTATTATTTACACAATTGCAGAGGTTCAAATCCTAATTTTATCTTAATTTGCAAGGAGACAGGGATAAGAAATGCAAAAATTAAAACTAAACTGATAAGGGTGATACACCAAAGGAGTGGTGAGCACTTCTTGCTCATGTAAATTGACACAAATCAGAAATTGCAACATAAAACATCATGCACAGGTTGATAAGCTGTAAACAAGGGTTTGAAATGAAGCAAACAACACATACAAAGGACTGAAAGCATTCACAGAGCCTGCATTGTGATTTTCAACATCAAAATCCTTGTATTCCAACACCAAAGAGGTAGAAAAACCTGTTACAATCCCTGGAAGGTCTGATACTTGCCAAAATCACTTGTTGAAAGTGAAAATAGAAGCTTGCTGTGCAAAAAAAGTGTTCCCCCTTTGAAAAATGAGCCAAATCGGCTTTTACAGTGCATGGGTCGAGCCCAGGAGAGAGAAAATGTGAAAAAATGTGGGAGCCATTCCCCATTGACCAAAATGCATTAAAAATAGCATGGAGGTCCTTACAAACCCATGCCCTGACATTTTTGACCATGTTGGAGAAGAATGCGACCCATTTTGCATTAAAATTGGTTGTTGAAACGTCAGTTCTATCCATGGGCACATACCAGAAGTGTTTTTGATTTTCTCCCTCCAAATTGAACCAAAATTCAAAATTGACCATGGAATCTTGTAGAGAATTTCACCAGCTTTCCATTGATATAAAGAACATGAAAATCCGAGCTCTGGATCAAAAGTTATGGTGATTTGAAGTTTTAGGGCAAAAATAGGCCAAAATCGGATCGCTTTGATATTTTTGACCTGGACACGTGGCGAGTTCTGATTGGCTGCGGACCTTGTAAGGGAAAATTTCCCACAAAAACTCCACTGAGCCATAACTTGAAAAATACGTGGAGTTAGGAGGAAATCTTTACCTTTCTAGAAAGCTGAGAAAGAGCTCTATCCAATGGTGTCATTTTTAGAAGGTTTTGAGTGCCTAAAAGTAAAAATTTATGGCGAGGCACAATAGAAGGAAAGAATGAAAGGGAGTTAGCCACAAAATGAGCGGGGGCACATTTGGATAACAATTTTGGTGACTCGAGAGGGTCATCTACTGCTTTGGATGAATGATCGTAGCTTTGAAGCAATCCATTGGGCATGGAGTCATGAGTAGTAGTAGCTTGAAAACTGATCGAACTTTGAAAACTTCCCTCGAACCGCTTGAATCCCACTTTGGACATGGAGTTGTTCCCACCAAAATGCCATCAAAATGAACGTGCAAGAGTGAAACCAGAGCACCAAAACTATGTACAAACTAAAAATCATACATGCTCCAAATGGAACATGCGAGTGTGCACAAGCACTTCTTTCTTTGAAAGCAAACCTACCTACTCTACTCTAAGCTGGAAGCAAAGGTGAGCTAAATGAACCTACTGAATTTGGTTTGTGCAAAATAGCTTCCTTTCTTCAAAATTGGCAGCCATGCAAATGATTTGGAGCTGAGTATGGCTGATTGGATGAGTGGAAAATCAACAAGAAGCTGGTCTTCTACCCAAATTAGCAAGGTGTCAACTAAAAACAAATCCAATACCTCTTTTAGTTGCTCTGCATTTGGATTGGAGAGGTATGACAGCTGATCCTTGGAACTTTGCAGCTCATCCTCATGCTTAGAAGCAAGCATGACTGGTTGTGGCTTCTCCTTTGGCTCAATGAAGCCAAATACCTGATTGGGCAAGGTCTGATCCATTGAGTATGCCCATAATTCTGATTTTCAACTCCAAGAATGGAGTTCTCTTGTAGACCTTGAATGGATGGTGTGGAAGCAATGGTAGAACCCTTCTGCCCTTTCTCTTCCTCCAATGAAGGACATGAAAGATTAAAATCTTCCAATCTTGGTTCCAAAGAGCTTCTATAAGATGCGAGCTGCTATAAATGAATACTCTCCTCCATGACGAGGCTCTTGTGTTTGGAAGATGGATGATGAAAGAGAGAATGGTGGAAACTCAACCGGTTCTTCTTCATCAAGCAGTCCTCCAAATCAGACAGGTAAATTACCTCATTGTTGTCCTGCTGCAAATGTTCAACCTCTCCCATGGTGTTCTCTTGATTTGCAACTTGATCACCATGGTTTCTTTCATCCTCCAGCATTGAGTTTGAGGGATCAAACTCTTCTTCAGTACTAGAACTTGAGAGAGATGAAGTAGAGAGAGAAGAAGCGAAGGTTCTTCTATAACCTGCTTTGTGCTCAAAGCCTTTGGATCTACACTTTTCTCCCCCACAGCTGGAATGTGCTCCTCTTCTTTTGGATTTGGAGCAGCTTCTCCTTCCTCTTGCTGTCCCTCATGACTGATTTTTGTAATTTGAATTGGATCAGCATTTCCTTCAAATAGGGTGCCAACATGGACACTATATTCTAAACAAATTGATTGTTGATCTGCAACTCCTTTTTACTCTTCTTCTACTACAACAAAATCAGTCCTGACCACCATTTGTTCTGTAACTCCAACCTCTTGAAGGTTTCATCAGCAAAGGGATCTTCTTCATCCCAAATTTAAGAGCCCGACTCTTTAAAATTTGAATTTCTTCATCCTTGTTTGGCTTCTCTTTTTGTTTGTCCTTCATGACTGATTTTGCAATTTTTTTGTGGTGGTGGAGGAGGTAAAACCTCTTGTTTCTTTGGAGGAGAGGGTGTTTCATTTAGCTCTTGTGGAGGGGATGACTGTTTGGAAGGGAAAAGGATAGAAGAATTGAGATGAGGTGGAAGACTAGGGGGTGGAGAAATGGATTCAACACTTGGGATAACAGATGGAGAGTTTAAAA
The DNA here is from genome assembly GCA_018340775.1 of Taxus wallichiana var. yunnanensis. Classification (NCBI taxonomy): domain Eukaryota; kingdom Viridiplantae; phylum Streptophyta; class Pinopsida; order Cupressales; family Taxaceae; genus Taxus; species Taxus wallichiana. The sequence goes on from CM031237.1 coordinate 473,983,718, forward strand.
CTTGACACTGCTTTGAGATAAAATAGATTGGGAAAGAGGAAAAGAAAAGGCATGAGATGGTGTGCTTACCGTTGACAAGGTTGTTGAATACTCCTCTCATACACCTCTATTCCTTCAATCCACTTTGTAAGCAATGGCAACGTTGCAATCATGAAGTCAAGCTTCTCTTGAGGGTTGTAATGCCTTAGGAAAGGTCCCACCCATGGATAGGGTGCTCCACAACCGATTCCAAATGCTTTCATTTGTGCTTGAGCCCTAGATTGCACCATGTTTACCTCCATCTTTTGGATTTTCTCCAATAGACCAGCATCTTGCATCTGATTGTCTTCATTGTATGCACACCCTTGCTCTTGGAAAGCTCCATAGCCAAACTGATTTTGGCATTGCTGCTCATATGGGTATGTATGCTGATTTTGAATTTGTTCAAAATGCTGATTTGGAGGATTTAAAAAACATGTTGGAGGTGGGAAACATTGCTGCTGTTGTAAATGTGAGTTCCATGATGGAAATGAAGTCATGATTGCACAACTTCATGGAATGGAAAAGAATGAAAGAGATGGAAAGAATAATGGATGGAAATGGATGAAAAATAGGTCTGTAACTTCAGAAATGGGTTGCTGATCAGATGGAGTCACCAGATGTGTTTGCAAGTGCCTCCAAAGGCTGAAATCTTCACAGGAACACACCAACCTACAAAAGATGAAGTGGAAGACCTCTAAGGTCCCACCGGGCGTGCCAAAACTGTTGTTGCAAATCAGCAGCACCCCTGGATGTAAATCAGGTTTCTAAGTTGATGTTTTAGGCATCCAGTGTGATTGCACAACATTGAAACCTCTCTCCAAGTGTGGGACTTGTAAAATGAGAGAGGAATCTCTAGATTAGAGGTTGGTTCCTCAAACTCCTCTGATTAGATCTATTATTTGCACAACTGCAGAGGTTTAGATCCTAATTTTATCTAATTTGCGAGAGAGATAGGGATAAGAAATGCAAAAATTAAAACTAAACTGATAAGGGTGATACACCAAAGGAGTGGTGAGCACTTCTTGCTCATGAAAATTGACACAAATCAGAAATTACAACATAAAACATCATGCACAGGTTGATAAGCTGTAAACAAGGGTTTGAAATGAAGCAAACAACACATATAAAGGATTGAAAGCATTCACAGAGCCTGCATTGTGATTTTCAACATCAAAATCCTTGTATTCCAACACCAAAGAGGTAGAAAAACCTATTACAATCCCTGGAAGGTCTGATACTTGCCAAAATCACTTGTTGAAAGTGAAAATAGAAGCTTGTTGTGCAAAAAAGTGTTCCCCCTTTGAAAAATGAGCCAAATCCGGCTTTTACAGTGCATGGGTCGAGCCCAGGAGAGAGAAAACATGAAAAAACGTGGGAGCCATTCCCCATTGACCAAAATGCATTAAAAATAGCATGGAGGTCCTTACAAACCCATGCCCTGACATTTTTGACCATGTTGGAGAAGAATGCGACCCATTTTGCATTAAAATTGGTTGTTGAAATGTCAGTTCTGTCCATGGGCGCGTACCAGAAGTGTTTTTGATTTTCTCCCTCCAAACTAAACCAAAATTCAAAATTGACCATGGAATCTTGTAGAGCATTTCACCAGATTTCCATTGATATAAAGAACGTGAAAATCGAGCTCTGGATCAAAAGTTATGGTGATTTGAAGTTTTAGGGCAAAAATAGGCCAAAATCGGATCGCTTTGATATTTTTAACCTGGACACGTGGCGAGTTCTGATTGGCTGCGGACCTTGCAAGGGAAAATTTCTCACAAAAACTCCACCGAGCCATAACTTGAAAAATACATGGAGTTAGGAGGAAATCTTTACCTTTCTAGAAAGCTGAGAAAGAGCTCTATCCAATGGTGTCATTTCTAGAAGGTTTTGAGTGCCTAAAAAGTAAAAATTTATGACTGAGGCACAATAGAAGGAAAGAATGAAAGGGAGTTAGCCACAAAATGAGTAGGGGGCACATTTGGATAACAATTTTGGTGACTCAGAGGGGTCATCTACTGCTAGATGAATGATCAGTAGCCTGAAGCAATCCATTGGGCATGGAGTCATGAGTAGTAGCCTGAAAACTGATCTGAACTTTGAAAACTTCCCTCTGAACCACTTGAATCCCACTGGACATGGAGTTGTTCCCACCAAAATTCCATCAAAACGAACTGTGCAAGAGTGAAACTAGTAGCACCAAAACTATGTACAAACTAAAAATCATACATGCTCCAAATGGAACATGCAGAGTGTGCACAAGCACTTCTTCTACTGAAAGCAAACCTACCTACTCTACTCTAACTGGAAGCAAAGGTGAGCTAAATGAACCCTGCAACTGGTTGTGCAAAATAGCTTCCTTTCTTCAAAATTGGTAGCCATGCAAATGATTTAGAGCTGAGTATGGTTGATTGGATGAGTGGAAAATCAACAAGAAGCTGGTTTTCTACCCAAATTAGCAAGGTGTCAACTAAAAACAAATCCAATACCTATTTTAGTTGCTCTACATTTGGATTGGAGAGGTATGACAGCTGATCCTTGGAACTTTGCAGCTCATCCTCATGCTTAGAAGTAAGCATGACTGGTTGTGGCTTCTCCTTTGGCTCCAATGAAGCCAAATACCTGATTGGGCAAGGTTTGATCCATTGAGTATGCCCATAATTCTGATTTTCAACTCCAAGAATGGAGTTCTCTTGTAGACCTTGAATGGATGGTGTGGAAGCAATGGTAGAACCCTTCTGCCCTTTCTCTTCCTCCAATGAAGGACATGAAAGATTAAAATCTTCCAATCTTGGTTCCAAATAGCTTCTATAAGATGCGAGGCTGCTGCAAATGAATACTCTCTCATGATAGCGAGGCTCTTGTGTTTGGAAGATGGATGATGAAAGAGAGAATGGTGGAAACTCAAATGGTTCTTCTTCATCAAAACAATCCTCCAAATCGAGACAGGTAAAGCGCCTCATTTTGTCTGCTACGCAAATGTTCAACCTCTCCCAGGCATTCTCTTGATCTGCAACTTGATCACCATGGTTTCTTTCATCCTCCAAAGCATTGAGTTTGAGGGATCAAACTCTTCTTCAATCTTAGAACTTGAGAGAGATGAAGTAGAGAGAAGAAGCGAAGGTTCTTCTATAACCTGATTTGTGCTCAAAGCCTTTGGATCTACACTTTTCTCCCCCATAGCTGGAATTTGCTCCTCTTCTTTTGGATTTGGAGCAGCTTCTCCTTCCTCTTCTGTCCCTCATGACTGATTTTTGTAATTTGAATTGGATCAGCATTTCCTTCAAATAGGGTGCCAACATGGACACTATATTCTAAACAAATTGATTGTTGATATGCAACTCCTTTTTCTCTTCTTCTACTACAACAAAATTAGCCCTAACCACCATTTGTTCTTTAACTCCAACCTCTTCTCAAGGTTTCATCAGCAAAGGGATCTTCTTCATCCCAAATTTAAAGCCCAACTCTTTAAAATTTGAATTTCTTCATCCTTGTTTGGCTTCTCTTTTTGCTTTATCCTTCATGACTGATTTTTGCAATTTTTGTGGTGGTGGAGGAGGTAAAACCTCTTGTTTCTTTGGAGGAGAGGGTGTTTCATTTAGCTCTTTATGGAGGGGATGAATGTTTGGAAGGGAAAAGGACAGAAGAATTGAGATGAGGTGAAAGACTAGGGGGTGGAGAAATGGATTCAACACTTGGGTATAGTAGATGGAGAGTTTAAAACTTGACAACTCTTTGAGATAAAAGCAGATTGGGAAAGAGGAAAAGAAAAGGCATGAGATGGTGTGCTTACCCATTGACAAGGTTGCTAAATACTCCTCTCATACACCTCTATTCCTTCAATCCACTTTACAAGCAATGGCAGCATTGCAATCATGAAGTCAAACTTCTCTTGAGGGCTGTAATGCCTTGGGAAAGGTCCCACCCATGGACAGGTGCTCCACAACCAATTCCAAATGCTTTCATTTGTGCTTGAGCCCTAGATTGCACCATGTTTACCTCCATCTTTTGATTTTCTCCACAGACCAGCTTCTTGCATCCGATTATCTTCATTGTATGCACACCCTTGCTCTTGGAAAGCTCTATAGCCAAACTGATTTTGGCATTGCTGCTCATATGGGTATGTATGCTGATTTTGAATTTGTTCAAAATGCTGATTTGGAGGATTTAAAAACATGTTGGAGGTGGGAAACATTGCTGCTGTTGTAAATGTGAGTTCCATGATGGAAATGAAGTCATGATTGCACAACTTCATGGAATGGAAAATAATGAAAGAGATGGAAAGAATAATGGATGGAAATGGATGAAAAATAGGTCTGTAACTTCAGAAATGGGTTGCTGATTAGATGGATTCGCCAGATGTGTTTGCAAGTGCCTCCAAAGGCTGAAATCTTCACAGAACACACCAACATGCAAAAGATGAAGTGGAAGACCTATAAGCTCCCATCGGGCGTGCCAAATTGTTGTTATAAATTCAGCAGCACCCCCTGGATGCAAATCAGGTTTCTAAGTTGATGTTTCAAGCATCCAGTGTGATTGCACAACATTAAAACCTCTCTCCAAGTGTGGGACTTGTAAAATGAGAGAGGAATCTCTAGATTAGAGGCTGGTTCCTCAAACTCCTCTGATCAGATCTATTATTTGCACAACTGCAGAGGTTTAGATCCTAATTTTATCTTAATTTGCAAGGAGACAAGGATAAGAAATGCAAAAATTAAAACTAAATTGATAAGGGTGATACACCAAAGGAGTGGTGAGCACTTCTTACTCATGCAAATTGACACAAATCAGAAATTGCAACATAAAACATCATGCACAGGTTGATAAGCTGTAAACAAGGGTTTGAAATGAAGCAAACAACACATACAAAGCACTGAAAGTATTCATAGAGCCTGCATTGTGATTTTCAACATCAAAATCCTTGTATTCCAACACCAAAGAGGTAGAAAAACCTGTTACAATCCCTGGAAGGTCTGATACTTGCCAAAATCACTTGTTGAAAGTGAAAACAGAAGCTTGTTGTGCAAAAAAAGTGTTCCCCCTTTGAAAAATGAGCCAAATCCAGCTTTTACAGTGCATGGGTCGAGCCCAAGAGAGAGAAAACATGAAAAAATGTGGGATCCATTCCCCATTAACCAAAATGCATTAAAAATAGCATGGAGGTCCTTACAAACCCATGCCCTGACATTTTTGACCATGTTGGAGAAGAATGCGACCCATTTTGCATTAAAATTGGTTGTTGAAATGTCAGTTCTGTCCATGGGCATGTGCCATAAGAATTTTTGATTTTCTCCCTCCAAAGTGAACCAAAATTCAAAATTGACCATGAAATCTTGTAGAGCATTTCACCAGCTTTCCATTGATATAAAGAACGTGAAAATCCAAGCTCTGGATCGAAAGTTATGGTGATTTGAAGTTTTAGCACAAAAATAGGCCAAAATCGGATCGCTTTGATATTTTTGACTGGACATGTGGCGAGTTCGATTGGTCGGACCTTGCAAGGGAAAATTTCCCACAAAAACTCTGCCGAGCCATAACTTGAAAAATACGAGGAGTTAGGAGGAAATCTTTACCTTTCTAGAAAGCTGAGAAAGAGCTCTATCCAATGGTGTCATTTCCAGAAGGTTTTGAGTGACTAAAAAGTAAAAATTTATGACTGAGGCACAATAGAAGGAAATATTGAAAGGGATCTAGCCACAAAATGAGCAAGGGGCACATTTGGATAACAGAAGATAATGATTTCATGGAAAGATATCCATTGTTAAGGGATTTCATGATGTGTTTCGGAGGAATTGCTAGGTCTTCCACCCAAACGAGAGTTTGACTTTACAATAGAAATCAAGTCAGAACTGAACCCATATCTAAGGCACCATATAGAATGACCACCCTCGAGTTGGTAGAGCTAAAGGCTCAATTACAGGAACTTTTGACTAAGGGGTGATAAGACCGAGTGTCTCACCATGGAGAGCACCGGTAATTTTTGTAAAGAAAAAGGATGGTACATTGAGGTTGTGCATTGATTACAGAATGTTGAACAAGGAAACTATTAAGAATTGATACCCACTTCCTAGGATTGATGATCTATTCGACCAGGAGCATCATCTATTCAAAAATAGATCTTCAACTGGGTATATTCAACTGAGAATAAAGGAAGAAGATATTCATAAAACAACTTTTAGAACAAGGTACGGGCATTATGAATTCACGGTGTTACCTTTTGGGTTAACCAATGCACCTGCCGCCTTCATGAATCGATGAACAATATTTTTCAAGAATACCTAGACAAGTTTGTGCTTGTATTCTTAGATGACATTCTTATATACTCTAAAAATGTCGAAGAGCACCAAGAACATTTAAGGATAGTGCTGGAAGTTTTAAGAAAGAGGAAGTTGTATGGTAAACTATCTAAATGTTCCTTTTATGATGCAGAGGTGCATTATTTGGGACATGTTATAAGCAAGAATGGAATATCCGTTGGCCCTTCAAAGATCACAGCTATAACCGAGTGGCCTGTGCCTAAGAACGTGCATGAAGTGAGAAGCTTCATGGGCTTGGCAGGATATTATAGAAAGTTCGTTAAGGACTTTTCAAAAATTGCTGCCCCAATCACTTCACTGCAAAAAAAAGGATAAGAAATTTTTTAAAGGCGAGACAAATGTGAATCGCCTTCAAAATTTAAAGGAACGATTAACCACAAAGACCTATTTTAACCGTACTGCACCCAAATGAAAATTTTATGGTTGTAACGGATGCATCGGGAGAAGGCCTTGGAGGTATTCTCATTTGCTGAATAACCATGTCATAGCTTATGAAAGCAAAAAGCTTAAGTTACATGAACATAATTATGCTCCACATGACCTAGAGCTTGCTGCCATTGTTCATGCACTTCAAATGTGGAGGCATTACCTTTTAGGAAAACCTTTTGAGTTAAAAACTGACCATCCGGGGTTGAATTATATTTTACTCACCAAATCTGAATGTAAGGCAGCGAAGATGGTTAGAATTTTTGTCTCAGTATGATTTTGATATATGCTACATCAAAGGCAAGGAAAATAGAGTGTCAGATGCTCTGAGTCGAAGGAAGCATATCTCTGCTCTTATAACGTTAAGAACTCAGTTTAAGGATGAGGTGAAAGATGCCTTGGAATCAGATCCTTATTTCCAGCAAGTCAAGACAAAGACTTGCTTGAGATCCAAAGGATGTCAGGTATAAAGGATTTCATTTCGACAATGAAGGAATTTTGAGGTTTGAAAATAGGGTATATATACCTTTGGCAAATGACTTAAGAAGGAAATTGTTAACTGAATTTCATAATTCACCTTTTTTTGGACACCCTGGCATTACGAAAATGCTTGCTGATCTTAAGAAACAATACTTCTGGAAGGGAATGAAAAAGGATGTGGTGGAATTTGTAACACACTGCTTAGAATGTCAGCATGTTAAGGTGGAACATATGCATCCCGCTAGATTATTGTATCCCCACAACATTCCACAATACAAATGGCAAGTGATAACGATGGATTTCGTTCAAGGATTGCCTATGTCAAGAAATAAGCATGATATTATCCTGGTTGTCATCGACAAATTAACCAAAGTGGCACACTTCATTGCTGGTAATTTGAAAGATGATGCACCAGTGTTAGCAAGAAGATTTGTACATGAAATTTTCAGATTGCATGGAATACCTGAATTAATCATATCGGACAGAGATCCAAGGATGACATCAAGGTTTTGGCAAATGCTTAATGCGGCCTTGGGAACTAAATTAAACTTTAGCTCTGCATATCATCCGGAGACGGATGGACAGACCGAGAGAGTTAATCAAGTTTTAGAGGACATGTTAAGGATGTATTGCATGGACCAGCAGTATAAATGGGAGGAATACCTTCCATTGGTTGAATTTGCCTACAATAATACATACCATGCCTCTTTAAAAATGGTGCCCTTGAAGCATTGTATGGAAGAAAATGCGAGAACCCCTATCACTGGGACAACGTAGAGGAGAGAGAGAGGTAATTGGGTCGAAATCCTTACGAAATGGAACAACAAATCAAAATGATTCGGGAACATCTTAAGGATGCTGCCAATAGGCAAAAGAGTTATGCAAACTTAAAGTGGGTTGATAGGAATTATAAAGCGGGAGAGAAGGTCTTTCTTCGGTGAAGCTAAAAAAGAGCTCAATAACTTTTGGCAAGGCTGCCAAGTTGTCGCCATGATACGTGGGACCTTTTGAAATTGTTGAAATAATCAACCCTGTAGTTTATCGTCTAGCATTACCTCCTGCTTTATCACAAATGCATGATGTTTTTCATATTTCTTTGCTTAAGAAATACGTAACAGATTTATCACATGTGCTGAATTGGAATTCCTTACAGGTCCAAGACCCAGGAATAATCATGGTTAAGCCCATTTGAGTGCTAGGAACTCGCCAGTTGTACTTAAGAAATCACGAAGTGAATCAATGTAAGGTCCAGTGGGACCAGTTTAGCGAAGAAAGTGCAACTTGGGAAAATCTCAAAGAAATGAGATCTGCTTTTCCATACTTGTTTGATCAAAATTGAAATTCGAAAAACTGATAATTCTACCAAATTTAGACAATTATTGGTCTATTTTACAGTTGTCTTAAAACACTGTTTTAAAGAGTGAATCTATTTTTGGTATGAAATTATGAATGGAAGGACAATAACTGAATTTTGTCCTAGAAACTCCTTGAATTGGTTAATTTGATCATCGGGACGATGATTCTTTAGGAAGGGAGGAATGTAACGCCTTGATTTTTGTAAGTTATCATGGTGATTACTTTTCATAATGTTGTAACTGCTGAAATGAAGACAAACATGTTAAGATATATTTTTGATCTTAAAGGAATGTGTTGCTAATCAGGACCCTTGTATGCTGTAATTTGTTTACTTGGGACAGCAGTTATTATTGCTTGTATGTTTGCTGATGTGACAATGATTTTTCGTATGCTTGATGAACTCTATTCGCTGATTGATAGCACACCTTGAATCAATTCCATTGATCCAAGGTATGATGTGGCCTTCTTGTAATCACTTCGTCGATTTACTTTTAAACCAGACTAAAGGTTGATATAAATGTTGCAGCACCTGATTTCAGGTACGAATATCTGGCACGTAGATGCCAATGGAAAAGGTTCGATTCTCGAACCATACACTATTGTAACACTAGACCACGTAAGGCGACAAAGGCCTGGATGCGGGTGGCTCAGGTATTTGGAACGTGGGACGAAATGTCCTGCTTAATGTTAATATAATGGTCAGGCAGAAAGATCTGGTATGGAAATTGATTAATTAAGTATTAGGGGCTTAGACCCTAACCTACCCCTAAGTTCTACCTTATACCCTAACTACTATCCTATATGGATTTTTAAATTTATAAGGGTGAAAATAGATCTAAATCCTATTAACCTATGAACTAGGCGAATGACCTAGATATGAACATTATTAAAAATCCTAAACTAATCCTAACCTAAGGAAGGGGACGCACAGACCCATGTGGATGGAAAGGATAAGGAAGGATGGTAGGAAATTTAATAGGGCAATGAATGAGGTCCTGGCATGTGCAGCGCCAAGTTTGGCGGGAACAAGGAAAAGATAGAGGCATCCAGTTAGCCATGAGACTAAACTTTGATTTCATGCAAAATTTGAAATTTGGAAATTCGCCAACCCGAGTCGGCGGTGGCGTGAGGAAAAAGGAAAAAGGCAGAGCCTTCAATGCATTAATTGTCTTGGTCTTCGCGACCAGCCCGCCTTGGAAAGAGGATAGAGGAAATTTTGTTGGTCATTGTGTTCTTTCGGGTTTTGGAAGTTGCTCTGCATTTGGTTTCTTCACGGTTCTGTCGAACCAGCTGTGTTTGATTATTATCTCTGTTTTCTTTGGAAAATCTAAGGCTATTTTGAGCCTGTAGAGGTAGGTGATTGTTTGGGAAGCTTTACTACTATCGCCGTGGAAGGAAACAACTCCAGTAGGCGCGGTTTTCTTCGAGCTTCAAGGAAAAATTTCAGGCATGTTAAGCCCTTCTCCTTAAACTGCTTGCTTTTGCTTAATCATCTCATTAAAACAACCCTGCTCTTCTGATGAGGGGGTTTTGGGTTTATTCAATTTTGCTGTTATGATTGAGATGATTTTGGGTAGAGTCATTTTTCTTTGCTGTTGCGACTTAAACTTTCTTTGCATAATTATTGAGTTGAAAATACAGCCCATGCTGTGTTGATTTGTTCGACAATATTGGGGATTCATTCTTTATATTATGAAATTGTGCTTATGAATACTTAGCTGTGTGTGAATCATTTCTGAGTTCTACGCATCATTGTGAAATAGGAGAATGAGATTTTCGGGTTGAAATGTCTGTTGAGAAAGAACTCGAATTGGGTATTTCTTTGCAAATGGGTTTATTGAATGAAATTGTACATGCTGTGTGAGTTGTTTTGACATTGTTGAACAATCGTTCTATTGTCAATATGGGTTTGAGCTGTCATTATAAAACAAACACAACTTGGGTGTTCTTGTTACATTTTGAAGAAAATGATTGTTTCTTTACTGAAATTATTAAGGAAACGAGTTCTTCTTCTTTCTGTTGCTATTTTAAAATTCTGAAGAAATGGTAATTGGGTTTCATTGAGCATTATGGGTTCGGTTTGATGGAAGTGATAGTGATATTTAGATTGTTTTCTGAGTGCTATGTTTTTTTTTTGTACAAACGGAAGGATGAAATGATTCGTGTGATCTCTGATTTTGCGTTGTCCTTCTAAAAAGAACTCGACTTGAGTAATTCTTGTTGTGTTTGAAGAAAATGGGTGTTTCTTATTGAAATAATTAAAGGAATGAATTTTTCTCTTCCTGCTGTTTGAATTCTGGAAATAGCAACAGTAGAGCTTCACTGTACATACGGGTTGGACTTGCTGTAGGTAACAGAAAGTGCAAATTGTTATTTATGAACTGTGTGCGTTCATGGGTATAGAAAGCCGTGTAAATATTTGACAAGGCGGCTGTATAACTGTTCCTCTGGTTATAATACAGTGAAAGAAGTATGAATTCTTCTAGTACAGTAAGAGCATAGTAGCTTCCTTACTTTGTTTGCTCTATGATGGATACGATGTTTTACCTACATGTTTTGGTATTCGTATGTGCCTGATTGAAAGGAAGTTTTGATATGGATTTATTCCTTGCTGTTGAAAAGTGAATTCTCTTATTATTAGGATGAAAATGTGACTTGTTGTGGTTGCGTTGTACACTCTATAAGTTGTAAAGACGTAAATGTCTGTTGAATGAATTATTTAAAAAGGGAATTATATTATGTGGAATGAATCATAATGTTGGATCATGCCTGTGCTAAATAAGTGGATATTTGGCTGTCTCAATGAGAAGAGGTAATATGAGCCATCTTCCTTGTATTCGGTTATTGATTTTTTAAGTTTCACTCTAAACTGTTATCTTTGATTGGTGTCTCGTTTGGATTAAATTTTCAGTACAGTCATGAGGAAAGGAAAAGGAGTGTGGATGGATAACTTGGAATAATGATCATTTCTTCTCTCATACAGTTGGAAATCTGTAATCGTTAAGGAACGAATTTTGTATTGCTTTGGTTTAAGCATCTACATTTTATTGTTGTTTGCTTTTCTCGTCAGTATTTGATTGCTTGAAATCAAATGAGTTGCATGAACTGAAAGGAAAGTAATTTGGTTTATATTTTCAGTCAAATTTTATCCTTTGAAATTATAACTAATGAAAGGGAAAGAAATTGATAGCATTTATGTTATAACAGCAGTATGCATACGTGTGTTCCTAGTTTTTACAGATGTAACTGGAACTGTTTGAAGGAAATTACTTCTTGTAATGATTATTTAGGAAAGAGGACATTAATCCTTTGACTGATTGGGATGGTAATTAGATGATTCAGTTGTTATGCTGTTCATTCTTTTTGATACTCAATTCCTGAATGATGTTCATTGTAACGTTTCATAAAAGCAGGGTTCTTTTATTGAGACAGTTAATTAAAAGCACCTCATTTTAATGACAAGTGCTTAATATGCTCAGTTCAATGAACTGACCCGTGCAAGTAATTTTGCGGATGGAATTTGAGTTTAAACAAAGACATGGTTCTTTTCGATACTTCTTTTGATTGACTGAAGATGGATTGTAGTTGATAGCTATTACTCCTCTCGAGGAATTGAGAAAAGAAGAAATTACATTCTTCTATCTTATGTGTTGCAATGTTGTTTAATATAAACAAAGTCCAGTCATTTGATGGCAAATGTATAGATTATAAACGGATGGATGAATAAAAATACAAGTGTGATATTTTAATGATCATTGTATCGGTTTGATATTGTTGAATAAGTTGGGAATATAACATTATTCCTTGATTTGGAATTATTCAAATGTTCATGGATGGATTTAAAAGGAAATGACATCTATTCTTACCTAAATGTAACTTTTACGTTGAAATGTGCAATTAGTTCATACTTGGGTTAAGATGAATTTTTAATTGACATTAAAAAGGATTTAGGAAGAACATGATCTCTTAATTGAAAGGTATTCGGGATTATCCTGAAAGCTAAGGAATATCAAATAATTTAGGAGCAGTCAAACCTCGTATTTGGACTCGTTAATAGCCTCGAATGTTAAATTTAGAAAATAAGGTGTTATCCAAAATTGTGCCCCACTCGTTTTGTGGCTAACTCCTTGTGTTCTTGCCTCTCTTGTGCCTCAGTCTACATTTTTTGATTTTTAGGCACTCAAGGCTTTCTAGAAATGGCACCATCAGATAGAGCTCTCTCTCAGCTTTCCAGAAAGGTAAATTTTTCCTCCTAACTCCTTATATTTTTCAAGTTATGGCTCGGCGGAGTTTTTGTGGAAAATTTTCCCATTTGAGGCCCGTCAGCCAATAGGAAGCTGCCATGTGGCAGAGGAGTTCGGGGTCGGAGGCAAATTTGAAATTTTTCCAAGTATTTTGGTCGAAGGTTCAAATGGAAAAAATTTTTTCCCCGGGGCTCACGGACCAATCACAGTGTGACACGTGTCACAAGGGGAAGGTGCAATGAAAAATTGGCTAAGTGTTTGAGAAGGAAAAATTTTGAATTTTGGCCCGCGGCCAATAGGAGCAAGACACGTGTCCTATGGGGCAGGGGGGTTCAGAGCTCGGGAAAGCTTTATAAACTTAGAAAAGGATTCACACAAAAATTAAAAGCCAAAGGATGACCCCGCACCCTGTCAACGAACCAAATGATGCCACGTGTCCCAAGTGGCGGGGCGCTGGGGGAAAATGAATTTTTTTCCAAAAGAGTATAAAAAGGTCGATTTTCAAAGGAAAACCCGTGGAAAAGAGAAGGAGAGAGAATTCCAGAGTGAATCAGAGCTTGCCACGTGGCATCCGACCAGTGGAGCATGGGGAATTTTTGAAAAAATTTCCAAAGACAAAAAAGAGGTAAAATTTGAAATTTTTTCCCGCCGATCCGTTTTTGGGCCGTTTTTGCCCTAAATCTTCAAACGATCATATATTTTGATCCAGAGCTTAGATTTTCACGTTCTTTATATCATTGGAAATATGTTAAAATTATCTACATGATTCCATGGTCAATTTCTAATTTTGGTTCATTTTGGAGAGAGAAAATTCAAAAATAGTTCTGGTATGTGTCCATGGCCAGAAATGACATTTCAACAACCAAATTTAATACAGAATGGGTCGCATTCTTCTCCAATATGGTCAAAAATGATAGGGTATGGGTTTGTAAGGTCCTCCATGCTATTTTAATGCATTTTCCATCAATGAGGAATGGGCTCCCACATTTTTTACATTTTCTCTCTCCTGGGCTCGACCCATGCATTGTAAAAGCCAGATTTGGCTCATTTCTTGATGGTTGAACACTTTTTGGCATTGCAAACTTCTTCTTTCACCTCCAACAAGTGATAGTTGTAAGAATCAAACCTTTTTCATAGTTTGTAACAGGTTTATACCTCTTTGATGGTGGAATGCAAGAGATTTTTACATGGAATTGACAGTGTAAACTCTGTGAATGCTTTCAGTCCTCTGTTTGTATTGTTTTACTTCATTTTAAGACCTCTAATTACATCTATCAGCTTGTGTATGTTTTCCCTTGTTGCATTTCATGAATTTGTGTCTATTTACATGGAAAAAAATGTTTCACCACTCCTTTTGGTGCATCACCATCTTTAGTTTAGTTTCATTTTTGCATTTTTATCCCTGTCTCCTTGCAATCTAGGGTAGAATTAGGATTAGAACCTCTGTAGTTGTGCAAAATATAGATCTAAATCAGAGGAGTTTGAGGAACCAACCTCTATTCTGGAGATTCCTCTCTCATTTTCACAAGTCCCACACTTGGAGAGAGGTTTCCATGTTGTGTAATCACACTGGATGCTCTAAACATCATTTAGAACCTTGATTTGCATCCAGGGGTGCTGCTGATTTGCAACAATAGTTTTGGCATGCCCGGTGGGACCTTAGAGGTCTCATTTTTATTGTAGCAAAGTTGATGTGCATCTGCTGCAATTTTCTTGCTTGAAAAGAGCTATAAATTACACATCTGGTGACTCCAAGGAGAAGAATCAACTGGTTTCAGCAGTGCAGGCCTGAAAACTCATGAGAAGAATCACTACAAGGTCAAGAGCTGGAGAAGAAGAGGTGTTGTTTGAATATCTGCAGTTATCTCCAAGAGTAAGGCAAAGTGGGAGAAGGATTCAAAGGTCTCCATCTCCACCAAACAGAACTCTCTCAACTCCTCCACCTAGTAGGCCTTTCATTCAGTCAACAAGGGTTTTAAGACCAATTAGAATGGCGCAAAACAACCCCTATGTCAACTTCACAGGCAGCAGCCCACTTGCCCTCAATGCACAACATCCAATTCCTATTGCAGCCTTGAAGAACATTCCATACTTCACTGGAGAAAATCAGACTACTCCAGGTGATCATGTTAAGGATATTGCTAACCTTTGTGTAATTCATGAAATCAATGAGATGCAAGTGGTACATCAATTCTTTGGCATCTTCATTCAAGGGGAAAGCATTGCAATGGTTTAGAAGCCTTGGAGCTGGTTCTATCACAAATTAGAATCAGTTGTGTATAGCACTTCATGAGCAATTTGGAGAGAAGGGAGACAACTTGTCTCTTTTGGAGTAGCTGACAACCATCAAGAGAGCTCCCAATGAGCAGCTGACCGATTTCAACTTCAGATTTCAAAAGACTTGGGAGAGAATTCTAGTGGTAGTTAGGCCAACAACAGAAGGTGCTTTTCTCTATTATCTCAAAGCTCTAAATTCTGATATTTCTATGTTGATTCAGTCCATGGGAGGCATAACTATCCCTATGGCTTATAGCATTGCCATTAGGGCTGAAAATTGTTTGATCCAAGCTGGCAAACTAGCCCCTAGACCTCCCATGCCATTGTTTCCAAGTTTAGAGAGTCCAAATACCAATCAAGCACCTAATTTGGCTCCTTCTCCCACTCCTAGAAATCAGAGTTCAAATGAAGCTTCTACTTCATCTCCAAGTGCCCCAAATGAGCTTGAGAAGTCATGAAGCAAGCTGCAAAACCTAGGTAATGAGATGGTTACTCTCAAGAGGCAGCAAGCCCAAGGTTTTAGACCTTCTTACCAGCCCCAAGCTCAACCTAACAGGCAGCCATACCAACCACAAAGACCACCTAATCTAGCTGCAAATATGAATCAAACAAGGCCTCCTGCCAATAGACCATTTCAGCCCTATAATCCAAATGCCATATCTACCTCTAAGGCATTAGTGCCAACACAAAACAACATTGCTCAGGAGTATGATTGGTGTTTTCCATGCAATGAACCTCATAACCAATCCATGTGCTTCAATGGTGCTTTGAATCAAGCATTAATGGTGACAACTACTGGTGTGGAGGGTGAGGGAAGTCAAGGAAACAACCAACAACAAGAAACATTCCAACAACAATCAGCTCCAAATGACACCACGTTGGTAAATTGGCAAGCAGAGGATTTTTGTGGCATGAATCAAATGGTCTCTCAAGGTGTGGCAGCCAACACAAGGTCAAAAAGAAGGAATTTGGGTGAAGAACAGCCATTAGCTCCAACTAATCTCCAACCCTCTATGGCTCCACAAATGGTTGGCAAACAAAATCCAGTTGTAAATGCACAAGGACAGCCAAGAATAGCTCCTAGGCCAACTCAAATACCAGTTATTGCTGCCCACGTGCAAGGAGTGAATGAAATCATGGAGGAAAGAAAAGAGATCCTTCATCACCATTCATTATCATTGATAGATGAAGAAGAAAATGTTAATATATTAATGTGGGAATCCCTATCTATCCCAGGCCAAAGAGACTTGTTACAAGCTACCATGAAGGAGTGGCCAACTTCGAATCAGCAAGTTCATATGCAAGAGAAAGTGCTCACAAATGCTACCCAACCTGAGGGAAATCATGGAGGACAGCAAGGTAAAATGTTGAAGCCCCCTCCTTTTTATGTTTCATTAATCATTGGAAATCAGTTAGTGCACAATTGCATGATAGATTCCGGGGCAAGTAGCTCAGTGATGCCTAAACAAATAGCTGATCAGCTAGGGCTCCAGTATGAAACCATATCCAAAGGGGTAGTGCAGCTGGATGGGACAGCAGTAGCAACAATTGGGGTGATTAGAAACTTGAGTCTTACCTTGCATGCATGTCCAAATGTTGTTGTTTTATAAGATGTATCAGTCATAGACCTTCCACCACTCTTTGCCTTTTCTTGTCAAGGGACTTCTGACCAAGATTAGAGGATATTTTTCTACTGATTGGTCACACATGCTATTCAGAACGAGGTATTGAACCAAAGCTATAGTCATATCTGAACCTATTGCAAACTTCCACATTAAGCCTTACACTCCAAGTTAGATTAATGCCAATTGTTCAGCATTTGATCAAGAAGACCACCCAAGCACCGATGAAGCTGACACCAAGGTTGGAAGCATCCCGGATCTAACTCTTGATGAATGGGCAAACAAGGTACATGCTTTTGATCCTTATCAAGAAGTGGAAAAATCTGAGCTAGGGGTCTATTGCATACATGAAGAAAATCAGCCTATTCCTAAGCATCACCAAGCCAAAAACATGAAGATGAAAATGAGGTATGGCAGCTGTTTTTGATGGATCAAGGAGTAGACAAGGTACGGGAGGTGGAGCCATGCTTGTTTCACCTCAAGGAGTAAAGTACTATTCAGCTTTTAGATTTTAGTTTGCATGCTCCAATAACACTGTTGAATATGAAGCCTTGGTGCAAGGGATGCATTGGGCAATCAAGAAGAAAAAAAGAACTTGCAAGTCTTTGGTGACGGTGAATTGATTGTAAATCAGGTCAAGGGACAACATGCTACCAAGAATGATCTACTCAGTGTCTACAAGAATAGGGTGTGGGACCTCATGGAATATTTTGAGGGTTTTGGCATCAAATCCATTCCTAGGAAAGAGAATCAAGCTGCTTTGACGGGCTTGCAGCAGTAGGGGCAGCCTTTGACATTGTGGAAAGCATTCAACAAGACAACGTATAAAGAAACATCCACATGATTGTGAGGCCTTCAGTGCCAAATAACAATGTCAGTTGGCAAGTGTTTGAGAATGACCAGAAAATCATCCATTTCTTGCAAGAAGAAGCTGAGTTCTCAGCTAAGAATCAAGAAAAATTAGAACAACAGTATGGTGACCAAGTGGTACAGCTGAGAACTAACAAGCTGCCCAAGGGACTTATCACTTTGGAGTCCATTTTTAATCCCAATGATCAGTTTAGGAAAGAGAAAGCAAACATTCAGGTCAAGAGAGAAGATTCAGTATCCATCTTGGTGGAAGAGAACAAACCATTACAAATTGGAAAGATGACAACTGAGCAAGAAAGGTATGAGTTCATACAGCTGTGTTAAGAGTTCCCTGATGTGTTTGCTTGGAGCTATGAAGATTTGAAAGGTTTCAATCCCAACTTAGCTCAGCATACCATTGAATTGGATCAAATACTAAGCTTGTCAGGTAGAAACAAAGACTAGTCAATCCACACATGGAGCCTCTCATGAGGAAAGAATTGGACAAGCTGATTGAGTCAAGAATCATATTCCCAATCAAGCATTCTAGTTGGGTTGCCAACTTAGTTCCAGTCAGAAAGAAGAGTGGGGAGATCAGATTGTGTGTTGATTTTAGAGACTTAAATAGAGCATCTCTCAAGGACCATTACCCACTCCCTTCCATGGAGCAAATCTTGCAAGTTATGGCTGGCTCCGAGAGGTTTTCACTACTTGATGGCTACTCCGGCTACAATCAGATTATGGTGAAGGAAGAAGACCAGTTCAAGACAGCCTTCACAACCAAATGGGGAGCTTATGCATACAGGAAAATGCCATTTGGGCTGTCCAACGCTAGTGCTACTTTCCAAAGAGCAATGGACATGGTGTTCAAAGGTTTGATTAACAACGTGGTGCTGATTTACCTTGATGATATCACTATTTTTCTAAAAATGCAGTAGACCACCTCTCTCATTTGAGACAAGTTTTCACGAGGTGCAGGAGATTTGGAGTGTCTTTAAATCCTAGAAAGTGTATCTTTCTTGCACATGAAGGAAAGCTCCTTGGCCATATTGTCTCCAAAGAAGGATTAACAATTGATCCAGAGAGGGTTGAAGCCATAAGAGCACTACCATTGCCAAGCCACAAGAAAGCCCTTCAGAGTTTCTTGGGGAGGATAAACTTTGTTCGGAGGTTTGTCCCAGATTTTGCAGCCCTTGTCAAGCCCATCACCAAAATGTTAAAGAAGAGCATGGCTTTCAAGTGGACAAAGAAGGCAAGGAGAGTTTTGAAGCAATCAAAGAATCCATTTCTCAAGCACCAACTCTCATCAACCCGGACTTCTCCAAGGATTTCATCCTCTATGCATTTGGAGGTAATGACACTATTTCGCCATTTTGGTAGAGAGAACAAGGATAATGATGAGAAGCCAATTGCCTTCTTACCCAGATCCTAGATGACTATGAGGTGAAGTACTCTTTTATTGAGAAGCATGTCTTGGCAAAAGAATCGAAGCTTGAAGAAATTCAAGCATTTAGTCTCAAACAACAAGGTCAGTTGCTGGTCTCACATCTTGGGGTTAAGGACTTCCTCCTCAACAAAGATTTGAACGAGAAAAGGGTAGGTTGGATCACCCGTGTCATGGGTATGACATTGAGATCAAGATCACCAAGCTGGTAAGAGAGGAAAGGATTGTGTGAGCAGCTAGTTTTGGGGAAGCAAAAAAAAAAAGTATGCAATGAAGAAGAGGTTGTTTTGATAGTCGGGACAGCCGTGAGCCAAGTGGTAATCAAGAAGAAGATAATGCTGCCCCCACTCCTTGCTGGACCCAAGGTATTATACACTTCCTAAGCACGAGGCCTATGCCCCCGAGAGATGAACAAGACCCAAAGAAGACACTTCAGATTGCAAGTTATCCATATGCCATTGTTGATGGAGTTTTGTTCAAGAAGATGTGAATGGAGTCTTCTTTGAGATGCATTAGCACAAATCAGATTCATAGGGTGTTGGAAGAGTTCCATGGTGGACCAATTTGGTGGTCATTTTGCACCAAGAGTGATAGCTCTAAAAATCATGAAGGCTGGTTATTATTGGCCTAAATTTTCGGTGATTGCTATGCATGGATTAAGAGGTGTAAGAATTGTGCATTCTTCACAGGAAAAGAGAGACTTGCTGCCCTTCCATTGCATCCAATCTCAGTTGACCAGCCATTCATGCAATGGGGTTTGGACTTCATTGGAGTCATTAATCCCAATTCAAGTCAAGGGCACAAATGGATTTTGACAGCCACAGACTACTTCACCAAATGGACTAAAGCAGTAGCACTCAAAGAAGCAAATGAGTCCAACATCTTAGACTTTTATGAGGGGATAACGACCAGATTTGGTATACCTGCTACAATAATCTCAGATAATGCATTGGCATTCATTGGATCCAAGGTGACTGAGTGGGCTGTCAAGAACAGGATCTACCTAAGAACTTCATCAAACTATTACCCTCAAGGTAATGGCCGGCCGAGTCTACAAACAAGAACTTGTTGAGGATCATTAGGAGGACTCTTGATGAGAATCAGAGGTCTTGGCATACCAAACTGAAATCAGCCTTATGGGTTGATAGGATAACTCCCAAGAGATCCACAGGTAACTCTCCATTCAATCTTGTTTATGGAAGAGAGGCAATCTTGCCCATGTCACTTGAGTTGCCAACATTAGAACTCATGAAGCAATTAGAGTTGCTAGAGTTTGGGCCCATGGAAGTGAGATATGCAGAGTTGATGGAGCTGCAGGAGGTCAGAAATTAGGCATCCCAAGCAATGGACAAGGATCAAGCTTTGATCAAAAAGACCTTTGATAGGAATGCCAAGGATAGATCTTTTCGGGTTGGAGATCTAGTGTTGAAATGGGATGTGGATAGAGCAAAACCAGGAAGGCATTCAAAATTTGATGCCATTTGGAGTGGCCCATACATGGTCACGAAGTGCAAGAACAACAATGCTTTCCAATTGGCCTCATTGGATGGTGAAGAACTACAGATTCCAGTCAATGGAATCTATCTCAAGCATTGCTTCTAGAGGGAAATTTACCACCTTGTAAATATTAGATTAGATTTTCATTCCTCCAAGTGCTTTGCACATTGTTTTTGTAGGTTAGTTTTGTTTCCCCTAAGTGCTTTGGCACAACTTGCTGTCCATGGAGATGTTTTGCAGTCCTTGCTTCCATCAGGTGATATTCCATCTTCCTCCTTGCAACATTCTAAGTCAAGTTGGGGTTCCAAACAGAAAATTTGATGACTCCATGCCCAATGGACTACTTCAGGAAACTGGTATTTTCATCTAGCAGGCAGATGACCCCTCTGAGTCACCAAAATTGTTATCCAAAATGGTGCCCGCTCATTTTTGTGGCTAACTCCTTGTGTTCTTGCCTCTCTTGTGCCTCAGTCTACATTTTTTTATTTTTAGGCACTCGAGGCTTTCTAGAAATGGTACCATCAGATAGAGCTCTCTCTTAGCTTTCTAGAAAGGTAAATTTTTCCTCCTAACTCCTTATATTTTTCATTTTATGGCTCGGCGGAGTTTTTGTGGAAAATTTTCCCATTTGAGGCCCGCATGACCAATAGGAAAAGCTGCCACATGGCAGAGGAGTTCGGGGTCGGAGGCAAATTTGAAATTTTTCCAAGTATTTTGGTCGAAGGTTCAAATGGAAAATTTTTCCCGCGGGGCTCGCGGACCAATCACAGTGTGACACGTGTCACAAGGGGAAGCGCAATGAAAAATTGGCTAAGTGTTTGAGAAGGAAAAATTTTGAATTTTGGCCTGCGGCCAATAGGAGCACGACACGTGTCCTATGGGGCAGGGGGGTTCGGAGCTTGGGGAAAGCTTTGGAAACTTAGCAAAGGCTTCAAAAAAAAAATTAAAAGCCAAAGGATGACCCCATGCCCCTGTCAATGAACCAAATGATGCCACGTGTCCCAAGTGGCGGGCGTGGGGGGAAAATGAATTTTTTTCCAAAAGAGTATAAAAAGGTCGATTTTCAAATGAAAACCTGTGAAAAAAGAGAAGGAGAGAGAATTCAGAGTGAATCAAAGCTTACCATGTGGCATCCGACCCGTGGAGCGCGGAGAATTTTGAAATTTTTCCAAAGACAAAAAAGAGGTAAAATTTGAAATTTTTTCCGCCGATCGTTTTGG
>CM031237.1:474010467-474118352 GCA_018340775.1 Taxus wallichiana var. yunnanensis
TTTTTCATCCTCTCTTTGGTGTTGTTTGACTAATTTCGATTCTTCATTATAGTTATTAGTTTGTACATGTTTTTTTGTTGCATTTTATGAATTGTGTCAATCTACGAAGTGAGAAATGCTCACCACTCCTTTGGTGCATCACCTATTAGCATTAGTTTTAGCTTTTTGCATTCTCTATCTTTGTCTCCTTTGGAATTTAGGGTAGGGTTAAGAATATAGACCTCTGCAACATGTAAGTGATAAATCGACCGAGAGGAATTGAGGAACCAGCCTCTAAACTGGAGATTCCTTTCTCATTTTGCAAGTCCCACACTTGGGGAAAGGATTCAATGTTGTGCAATCACACTGGATGCTAGTATGATCAAACTAGAAATCTAATCAATATCCGTGGGAGTCTTCTTTGATTTGCCACAAAAGTTTTGGCATTCGGTGGGACCTTAGAAGTCTTCATCTTCATTGCAAAAAAATTGATGTGCATTTGTTGCAAGTTTCTTTCTTTAAAAGAGCTATAAATTGCACATCTGGTGACTCCAAGGAAGAAGAATCAGCTGGTTTTAGCAGTGCAGACCTGAAAACTCATGAGAAGAATCACTACAAGGTCAAGAGCTGGAGAAGAAGAGGTGTTGTTTGAATATCTGCAATTATCTCCAAGAATAAGGCAAAGTGGGAGGAGAATCCAAAGGTCTCCATCTCCACCAAATAGAACTCTCTCAACTCCTCCACCTGGTAGGCCTTTCATTCAATCAACAAGGGTTCTAAGGCCAATCAGAATGGCACAAAACAACCCCTATGTCAATTTCACTGGCAATGCCCACTTGCTCTCAATGCACAAAATCCAATCCCAGTTGCAGCATTGAAGAACATTCCATACTTCACTAGAGAAAATTAGACCACTCCTGGTGATCATGTTAAGGATATTGCTAACATTTGTGCAATCCATGAGATCAATGAGATGCAAGTTGTTGTCAAACTGCTGGCATCTTCATTCAAAGGGAAAGCTTTGCAATGGTTCAGGAGTCTTGCCTCAGGTTCTATTCAAAATTGGAATCAGCTATGTATAGCCCTCCATGAGCAGTTTGGGGAAAAGGGAGACAACTTGTCCCTTTTGGAGCAGCTGACAACTATCAAAAGAGCTCCCAATGAGTAGCTGACTGATTTTAATTTCAGATTTCAAAGGACTTGGGAGAGAATTCCAGTGGCAGTCAGGCCAACAGCAGAAGGTGCTTTTCTTTATTACCTTAAAGCTTTAAATTATGATATTTCTATGTTAATTCAGTCCATGGGAGGCACAACTATCCCCATTGCTTATAGCATTGCCATTAGAGCTGAAAATTGTTTGATTCAAGCTGGCAAGCTAGCTCCTAGGCCTCCAATGCCATTATTTCCAAGTTTAGAGAGCCCAAGTACTAGCCAAGTGCCTAATTTAGCTTCTATTCCCACTCCTAGAAATTAGAATTCAAGTGAAGCTTCCACTTCATCTTCTAGTGCCTCAAATGAACTTCAAGAAGTCATGAAGCAATTGCAAAATCTAGGTAATGAGCTGGTTACACTCAAAAGGCAGCAAGCTCAAGGTTTTAGACCTTCTTTCCAACCCCAAGCTCAGCCTAACAGGTAGCCATATCAACCCCAAAGACCACCCAATCCAGCTGTAAATCTAAATCAAGCAAGGCCTCCTGCCAACAAACCATTTCAGCCCTATAATCCCAATGCTACATCTACATCTAAAGCATTAGTGCCAGTACAAAACAATATGGCTCAAGAGTATGATTGGTGTTTCCCATGCAATGAACCTCATAACCAGTCCATGTGCTTCAACGGTGCCTTGAATCAAGCATTAATGGTGACAACAACTGGTGTGGAGGGTGAAGGTAGTCAAACAAATGACCAGCAACAAGAAACATTCCAGCAACAATCAACTCCAAATGATACCACACTTGTAAACTGGTAGGTAGAAGATTTTTGTGGCATGAACCAGACAGTTTCCCAAAGTGTTGCAGCCAACACAAGGTCAAAGAGGAGAAATTTGGGTGAAGAACAGCCATTGGCCCCAAGTAATTCACAACCTTCTGTCACTCCACAAACTATTGGCAAGCAAAATGCAATCCCAAGCACACAAGGACTGCCTAAAACAGTTCCTAGGCCAACTCAAATGCCAGTTGTTGCTACCCATATACAAGGGATGAATGTGCAGGCCAAGGGACAGCAAAAGGATACTTCATCCCCTTCAATATCATTGATTAGATGAAGAAGACAAATGTAAACATATCAATGTGGGAATCACTATCTATCCCAGGCCAAAGAGATTTGCTACAAGCTGCCATGAAGGACTGGTCAACTTCAAATCAACAAGTCTAAATGCAAGAGAAGGTGCTCACAAATTTTGCCTAGCCTAAGGGAAATCATGGAGGATAGCAAGGTAATATGTTGAAGCCCCCTCCTTTCTATGTTTCATTGATCATTAGGAACCAATTAGTACACAATTGCATGATTTATTTCGGGGCAAGTAGTTCAGTAATGCCCAAGCAAATAGCTAATCAGTTGGGAATTCAATATGAAACCATATCCAAAGGGGTGGTACAATTGGATGGGACAGATTAGTAACAACGGTTGGAGTGATTAAAAACTTGAGTCTTACTTTGCATGCCTGTCCCAACGTGGTTGTTTTGCAAGATGTCTCAGTAATAGACCTTCCACCACTCTTTGCCCTATGTTTGTCAAGGGATTTCACAGCTAAGATTGGAGGTTACTTGTCTACTGATTGGTCACACATGCTATTCAGAACAAGATATGGAACCAAAGCCACAATCAGGTTTGAACCTATTGCAAAATTTCACATTGAGCCTTACACTCCAAGTCAGATCAATACCAATTGTTCAACATTTGATCAAGAAGATTATCCAAGCACTGATGAAGCTGACACCAAGGTAGGAAGCATCCCAGATTTGACTCTTGATGAATGGGCAAGCAAGGTGCATGCTTTTGATCCTTATCAAGAAATAGAAGAATCTGAGTTAGGAGTCTATTACATGCATGAAGAAAATCAGCCTATTCCTAGCATCACCAAGCCAGACCACAAGGATGAAAATGAGGTATGGCAGTTGTTTTTTGATGGATCAAGGAGTAGACAAGGTGCAGGAGGGGGAGCCATGCTGGTTTCACCTCAAGGAGTTAAGTATTATTCAGCTTTTAGATTTCAGTTTGCATGCTCTAACAACACTGCTGAATATGAAGCCTTGGTGCAAGGACTGCATTGGGCAATCAAGAGAGGGATAAAGAACTTGCAAGTCTTTGGTGACAGTGAGTTGATTGTCAACCAAGTTAAGGGGCAGCATGCTGTCAAGAATAATCTACTCAAGTGCTATAAGAATAGGGTGTGGAACCTCATTGAAGATTTTGAGGGATTTAGCATAAAATCCATTCCTAGAAAAGAGAACCAAGTCACTTTGACAAGCTTGCAGCGATTGGGGCAGCCTTTGACATTGTGGAGAGCATTCAAAAGGATAAGGTACAGCCAAACATCCATGTGATTGTGAGGCCTTCAAAGTGCAGTGCAAGCAACAATGTAAGTTGGCAAGTGTTGTTGCAAATCGCCAAAGCACCCCTTGGATGTTGATCAGATTTCTAGTTTGATCATACTAGCATCCAGTGTGATTGCACAACATTGAATCCTCTTCCCAAGTGTGGGACTTGCAAAAATGGAAGAGAAATCTCCAGATTAGAGGCTGGTTCCTCAACTCCTCTGATCAGCTATTTTACTTGCACAATTACAGAGGTTTAAACTCCTAAATCTACTCTAAATTTCAAAGGGACAAGGATAGAAAATGCAAAAAGAAAGAACTAAAACTAATGCTAATAGGTGATGCACCAAAGGAGTGGTGAGCATTTTTTACTTCTGCAAATTGACACAGTTCATAAAATGCAACAAAAACAACATGCACAAACTGATAGCTGTAATGAAGTGTTAGAAATTAGGCAAACAACACCAGCAGAGGATAAAAACTAATCACAGGGCCTGTATTGTTATTTTAACATCAAAATCACTTGCATTCAAACACCTGAAAGGCAAAAATATAGTTGTAGTTTCTAGAAAAGGTCTGTTATTCCACTAAATCACTTCCAAGGTGAAAAAGGGAGCTTGCCATACACAAAAAATGTTCAACCCTTTGAAAAATGAGCCAAATCTGGCTTTTACAGTGCAAGGGACGAGCCCAGGAGAGAGAAACGTGGGAAAACATGGAAGGGATTCAACCATTGACCAAAATGCCATCAAAATAGCATGGGTGACCTGACAGACCCATTCCCTAACATTTTTAACCATGCTGGGAGAGAATGCGAGCCATTCTTCATTAAAATCGGTGGTTGAAACGTCATTTTTGTTCATGATCACGTGCTTTAGAAGTGTTTTTGATTATCTCTCCAAACTCCACCAAAATACAAAATTGACCTGGAATCTTGTAGATAATTTCACCAACTTTCCATTGATATAAAGAACGTGAAAAAATGAGCTCGGATCGAAAGATATGGCGATTTGAAGTTTTAGGAAAAACAGGGCCAAATTGGGTTGCTTTGATATTTTGGCCTAGACACATGGCGAGTTCCGATTGGTCCGGACCTTCTGGGGAAAATTTCCCACAAAAACTCGCCAAGCCATAACTTGAAAAATATATGAGTTAGGAGGAAAACTTTACCTTTCGGAAAGCTAAGAAAGAGCTCTATCCAATGGTGCCATTTCCAAAAGGTTTTGAGGGCCTAAAAGCAAACTTTTGTGGATCGAGGCACAAGAGAGGGAAGAATGAGAGGAGTTAGACACAAAATGACGGGGGCACATTTTGGATAACAATTTTGGTGACTCGGAGGGGTCATCTACCTCTTTGGATGAAGTTACCGGTTGCCTAAAGCATCCATTGGGCATGGAGTCATGAGTTGTAGCCTACAAACTGATCCGAACCTTGAAAACCTCCACTCGAGCCACTTGGAAACCCACTTTCGAAATGGATTATGCAAGAGCAAAACCAGCACCACAAAAACTATGTACAAAACTAAAGGGTCATACATGCTCCAAAATGGAACATGCAGAGTGTGCACAAACACTTTTTTACTTGAAAGCAAAACTACCTATCCTACTCTAACTGGAAGCAAAAGTGGGCTAAACAAACCCTGAATTTGGTTGTGTAAAATAGCTTCCTTTCTTCAAAATTGGCAACCATGTAACAGTTTTGGCACACCCAGTGGGACCTTAGATGTCTTCCTCTTTATCTTTGATAGGTTGGTGTGTTCTGTTAAAGATCCGGCCTTTTGGAGGCACTTTCAAAAGCACATCGGTGATTCCATCCGGTAAACAACTCATTCTCTAAGTTGCAAAATTGTTTTCCATTCATTTCCATCCATTCTTCTTTCCATCATTTTCATTTTTTCCATTCCATGAAGTTGTGCAATCATGACTTCATTTCCATCATGGAATTCACATTTACAATAGTAGTATATCACACCTCCAACATGTTTTACAAATCCTCCAAATCAACATTTTGATCAAATTCAAAATCAGCATGTCTACCCATATGAGCAGCAGTGCCAAAGTCAGTTTGGATATGAAGCATGTCAAGCACAAGGGTATGCTAGTTGTGAGGGCAGTCAAGAAGAAAATGTAGATCTGCTGGAACAAATCCAAAAGATGGAGGTAAACATGGTGCAATCCAGGGCTCAAGCACAAATGAAAGCATTTAGAATCGGTTGTAGAGCACCTTGTCCATGGGTGGGACCTTTTCCAAGGCATTATAGCCCTCAAGAGAAGTTAGACTTCATGATTACAACACTACCATTGCTTGCAAAGTGGATTGAAGGAATAAAGGTGTATGAGAGGAGTATTCAACAACCTTGTCAACAGGTAAGCACACCATCTCATGCCTTTTCTCTCCCTCTTTCCCAATCTATTTTATCTCAGCAGTGTCAAGTTTTAAACTCTCCATCTGTTATCCCAAGTGTTGAATCCATTTCTCCATTCCCTAGTCTTCCACCCCATCTCAATTCTTCTATCCTTTTCCATTCCAAACAACCATTCCCTCCAAAGAAACAAGAGTTCCTACCTCCACCACCACAAAAATTGTAAAATCAATTGAGTTACAATCCACTTCTCCTCTTGCATTCCCAAATCCATGTTGGGAGGATAAAAATCAGAATGCCAATCAAGGAAAACAATAGCAGAAAGAAGAGCCAAACAAGGATGAAGAAATTCAAAGTCTGAAGAGTTGGGCTCTTAAATTTGGGATGACAAAGATCCCCTTGATGGTTAAGCCTTTAGAAAAGGTTGGAGTTGGAAAACAAGTGGTGGTTAGGACTGAATTTGCTGCAGGAAGAGAAGAGCAAAAAGAAGAAGCAGATCAACAATCAGTTTGCTCAGAAAGTAGTTTCCATGTTAGCATTCTATTTGAAGAGAATGCTGATTCAATTCAAGTTGCACAATCAGCCATGGAGGAAGAAAGCTCTGAAGAAGATCCTACAGTCCCAACTTGTCCTCTAGAGTAGCAGATCGAAGAGTTTGACTTAACGAACTTCGTGCTAGAGGAAGAGTTCTATCAAGAACAAGATTGTCTTCAAGTAGTAGAAGAGGGAGAAGCTGCTCCAAATCCAAAAGAAGAGGAGCACATTCTAGTTGTGGAGGAGAAAATTACAGATCCAAGGGCTTTGAACACAAGGCAGGCTACAGGAGAACCTTCAGTTCTTCTTTCTACTTCATCCCTCTCGTGTTCTAGTGCTGAAGAAAAGTTTGATCTTTCAAACTCAATGTTGGAGGATGAAAGAAACCATGATGATCAAGTTACAGATCAAGAGGACACTATGGAGGAAGTTGAGCATTTGCATCAGGACAACCATGAGGTAGTGTATCTGTCAGATTTGGAGGACTGTTTTGATGAAGAAGAACCGGTTGAGTTTCCACCATTCTCTCTTTCATCTTCCACGTCCCAAATACTTGAGCCTACTGTCATGAAGGAGAGCATTCATTTGCAAAGAGCTGCATCTTATAGCAGCTCTTTGGAACCAAGATTGGAAGATTTTAATCTTTCATGTTCTTCATTGGAGGAAGAGAAAGGGTAGAAAAGTCCTACCATTGCTTCCACATCACCCACCCAAGAAGGTCTACAAGAAGACTCCATTTTTGGAGTTGAAAATCAGGGCAATGGGTATACTCAAAGGACCATACCTTGCCCAATCAGGTATCTGGCTTCATTGGAACCAAAGGAGAAGTCACAATCAGTCATGCTTGCTCCTAAGCATGAGGATGAGCTACAAAGAACCAAGGATCAGCTGTCATACCTCTCCAATCCAAATGTAGAACAACTAAAAGAGGTATTGAATTTGCCTTCACCTGATACCTTGATGATTTGGGTGGAAGACCAGCTTCTTGTTGATTTTCCATTCATCCAATCAGCCATGTTCAATGCCAAATCAGTTGCATGGTTGCCAATTTTGAAGAAAGGAAGCTATTTTGCACAACCAGTTGCAGGGTTTGTTTAGCCCACTTTTGCTTCCAGTTAGAGTAGGATAGGTAGTTTTTCTTTCAGTAAAAGAAGTGCTTGTGCACACTCTACATGTTCCATTTTGGAGCATGTATGACCCTTTATTTTTGTACATAGTTTTTGTGGTGCTGGTTTTGCTCTTGCGCAATCCATTTCAGTGGGTTTCCAAGTGGCTCAGAGAGGAGGTTTTCAAAGTTCAGATCAGTTTGCAGGCTACAACTCATGACTCCATGCCCAATGGATGCTTCAGGCAACTGGTAACTTCATCCAGCAGGTAGATGACCCCTCTGAGTCACCAAAATTGTTATCCAAAATGTGCCCCCTACTCATTTTGTGGCTAACTCCTCTCATTCTTCCCTCTCTTGTGCCTCACCACAAAATTTTACTTTTTTGCACTTAAAACCTTTTGGAAATGGCACCATTGGATAGAGCTCTTTCTTAGCTTTCCAGAAAGGTAAATTTTTCCTCCTAACTCATGTATTTTTCAAGTTATGGCTTAGTGGAGTTTTGTGGGAAATTTTCCCTAGAAGGCCCGCAGCACCAATCAGAACTCGCCACGTGTCCAAAGCCAAAATATCAAAGCGACCCGATTTGGCCCTCGTTTTGCCCTAAAACTTCAAATTGCCATATCTTTCGATCCGAGCTTGGTTTTTCACATTATTTATATCAATGGAAAGCTGGTGAAATTATCTACAAGATTCCATGGTCAATTTTGTATTTTGGTGGAGTTTGGAGAGAGAAAATCAAAAATACTTCTGGGACGTGGTCATGAACAGAAATGACGTTTCAACCACCGATTTTAATGAAGAATGTCTCGCATTCTCTCCCAGCATGGTTAAAAATGTTAGGGAATGGGTCTATTAGGTCACCCATGCTATTTTGATGGCATTTTAGGCAATGGTTGAATCCCTTCTATGTTTTCCCACGTTTCTCTCTCCTGGGCTCGTCCCTTGCACTGTAAAAGCCAGATTTGGCTCATTTTTCAAAGGGTTGAACATTTTTGTGTATGGAAAGCTCCCTTTTTCACATTGGAAGTGATTTAGTGGAATAATGAGACCTTTTCTGAAACTACAATCGTATTTTTGCCTTTCGGTGTTTGAATGCAAGTGATTTTGATGTTAAAATAACAATACAGCCCCGTGATTAGTTTTTATCCCTCTGCTATTGTTGTTTGCCTAATTTCTAACAATTCATTACAGCTAATGTTTGTGCATGTTGTTTTTGTTGCATTTTATGAACTGTGTCAATTTGCAGAAGTAAAAAATGCTCACCACTCCTTTGGTGCATCACCTATTAGCATTAGTTTTAGTTCTTTCTTTTTGCATTTTCTATCCTTGTCCCTTTGAAATTTAGAGTAGATTTAGGAGTTTAAACCTCTGCAATTGTGCAAGTAAAATAGCTGATCAGAGGAGTTGAGGAACCAACCTCTAATCTAGAGATTTCTCTTCCATTTTTGCAAGTCCCACACTTGGGAAGAGGATTCAATGTTGTGCAATCACACTGGATGCTAGTATGATCAAACTAGAAATCTGATCAACATCCAGGGGTGCTACTGATTTGCAACAACAGCAAGTATTTGAAAATGATTGGAAAATCATCCATTTCTTCAGAAGAAGAGGCTGAGTTCTCAGCCAAAAATTAGGAAAAGTTGGAGCAGCAGTATGGTGACCAGGCGGTGCAGCTGAGAAGCAACAAACTACCAAAGGGGCTTATTACTTTGGAGTCCATTTTCAATCCTAATGATCAGTTTAGGAAGGAGAAAGCAAACATCCAAGTGAAGGAAGAAGATTCAGTGTCCATCTCGGTAGGAGAAGGCAAATCACTCCAAGTTGGCAAGATGACAACTGAGCAAGAAAGGTATGAGTTTATACAACTTTGTCAAGAATTCCCTGATGTGTTTGCTTGGAGCTATGAAGATTTGAAAGGTTTCAATCCCAAGTTAGCTCAACACACCATTGAATTGGATCCAAATACTAATCCCATTAGGCAAAAACAAAGGCCAGTCAACCCCCACATGGAGCCTCTCATGAGAAAAGAATTGAATAAGTTGATAGAATCAAGAATCATATTCCCTATCAAGCATTCTAGTTGGGTTGCCAACTTGGTTCCAGTCAGAAAGAAGAGTGGGGAAATCAGATTGTGTGTTGACTTTAGAGATTTGAATAGAGCATCTCTCAAGGACCATTATCCACTTCCTTCCATGGAGCATATTTTACAAGTTGTTGCTGGCCCCGAGAGGTTTTCACTACTTGATGGCTATTCAGGGTATAATCAGATTATGGTGAAGGAAGAAGATCAGTTCAAGACAGCCTTTACAACTAAATGGGGAACTTATGCATACAGGAAAATGCCATTTGGGCTATCCAATGCTGGAGCTACCTTCGAAAGAGTAATGGACATGGCATTCAAAGGTTTGATTAACAACATAGTGCTGATATATCTTGATCATATCATTGTTTTTTCAAAAAATACAGCAGACCACCTCTCTCATTTGAGACAAGTGTTCCAAAGGTGCAGAATATTTGGAGTCTCCTTGAATCCTAAAAAATGTATTTTCTTAGCTCATGAAGGAAAGCTCCTTGGTCACATTGTCTCAAAAGAAGGATTAGAAATTGATCCGAGTAAAGAGTTGAAGCCATAAGAGCACTACCATTCCCAAGCCACAAGAAGGCCCTCCAGAGTTTCTTAGGTAGAATAAATTTTGTTCAGAGGTTTGTCACAGATTTTGTAGCCCTTGTCAAGCCCATCACCAAGATGTTAAAGAAAAGCATGGCTTTTAAATGGACAACAGAAGGCAAGGAGAGTTTTGAAGCAAGCAAAGAAGCCATCTCTCAAGCCCAACTGTCATCAACCCAAATTTCTCCAAGAATTTCATCCTCTATGCATTTGGGGGTGATGATACTATCTCTGCAATTTTGGTACATCGAACAAGGACACTAATGAGAAGCCAATTGATTTCTTCAACCAAATCGGAGGACTCGAGGTGAGATATTCTTGTTATCCAAAATGGTGCCCCAGCTCATTTTTGTGGCTAACTCCTTGTGTTCTTTCCTCTCTTGTGCCTCAGTCTACATTTTTTGATTTTCAGGCACTCAAGGCTTTCTGGAAATGGCACCATCAGATAGAGCTCTCTCTCAGCTTTCCAGAAAGGTAAAGTTTACCTCCTAACTCCTTATATTTTTCAAGTTATGGCTCGGTGGAGTTTTTGTGGAAAATTTTCCCATTTGAGGCCCGCAGCCAATAGGAAGTTGCCACGTGGCAGAGGAGTTCGGGGGTCGGAGGCAAATATGAAATTTTTTCCAAAAGAGTATAAAAAGGTTGATTTTCAAAGGAAAACCCACGGAAAAGAGAAGGAGAGAGAATTCCAGAGTGAATCAGAGCTTGACACATGGCATCTGACCATCGGAGCGTGGGGAATTTTTGAAATTTTTTCCAAAGACCAAAAAAAGGTAAAATTTGAAATTTTTTCCCAACGATCCATTTTTGGGCCGTTTTTGCCCTAAATCTTCAAACGATCATATCTTTTGATCAAGAGCTTGGATTTTCACGTTCTTTATATCATTAGAAAGATGTTAAAATTCTCTACATGATTCCATAGTCAATTTCTAATTTTGATTGATTTTGAGAGAGAAAATTCAAAAACGGTTCTGGTACATGTCCATGGCTAGAAATGACATTTCAACAACCAAATTTAATACAGAATGGGTCGCATTCTTCTCCAATATGGTCAAAAATGATAGGGTATGGGTTTGTAAGGTCCTGCATGTTGTTTAATGCATTTTCCATACATGAGGGATGGCTCCCATGCGTTTTCATGTTTTCTCTCTCTGGGCTCGACCCATGTATCGTAAAAGCGATTTGGCTCATTTCTTCATGGTGGAACAGTTTTTGGCATAGAAAACTTCTTCCTTCACCTCCAGAAAGTGATACTTGTAAGAATTAGACCTTTTTCAAGTATTGTAATAGGTTTATACCTCTTTGAGGGTGGAATGCAAGAGATTTTTATATGGAATTGACGGTGCAAACTCGTGAATGCTTTGAGTCCTCTGTTTGTATTGTTTTACATCATTTAAGACCTCTAATTACATCTATCAGCTTGTGTATGTTTTCCCTTATTGTATTTCATGAATTTGTGTCTATTTACATGGAAAAAATGTTTCACCACTCCTTTTGCTGCATCACCATCTTTAGTTTAGTTTCATTTTTACATTTTTATCCCCTGTCTCCTTCTTGCAATCTAGGGTAGAATTAGGATTAGAACCTCTATAGTTGTGTAAAATATAGATCTAAATCGAGGAGTTTGAGGAACCAGCGTCTATCTCGGAGATTCCTCTCTCATTTTCATAAGTCCCACACTTGGAGAGAGGTTTCTATGTTACACAATCACACCGAATGCTCTAAACATCATTTAGAACCTTGATTTGCATCGAGGGGTGTTACTTGATTTGCAGCAGTTTTGGCACGCAGTGGGACCTTAGAGGTCTCATTTTTATTGTAGAAAATTTGATGTGCATCTGCTGTAATTTTCTTACTTGAAAAGAGCTATAATTTGCATATTTCGACGACACCAAAGGGGAAGAATCAACTGGTTTCCAAGAGTAAGGAAAAGTGCAGGCCTAAAATCTCATCAAAAGGGTTTTAAGAGAAGAATCACTACAAGGTCAAGAGCCCACTTGCCCTCAAGTAAAACATCCAATTCCTATTGGAGAAGAAGAGGTGTTGTTTGAATATTCTAACCTTTGTGTAATTATCTCCAAGAGTAAGGAAAAGAAAGGAAGAAGGATTCAAAGGTCTCCATCTCTACAATTTGGAGAGAAGGGAGACAACTCTCTTAACTCCTCCACCTGGTGAGTACACCTTACATTCGATATTTCTATGTTGATTCAGTCCGTGGGAGGCATAACTATCCCTATGGTTTATAACATCGCATTAGGGGCTAGTCAACAATAGAAGGTGCTTTTCCAATCTCGAGCTCAACAAGGGTTTTAAGACCAATTAGAATGGCGCTAGAAAACAACCCCTATGTCAAAGTTCAGAGCAGTCCAAATACCAATCAAGCGCCCACTTGCCCTCTAGAAAATGTAAAACATGCCCAAAATGATTGAAGACATGAATTGTAGCCTTGAAAGA
This sequence comes from Taxus wallichiana var. yunnanensis, assembly GCA_018340775.1. Taxonomy (NCBI): domain Eukaryota; kingdom Viridiplantae; phylum Streptophyta; class Pinopsida; order Cupressales; family Taxaceae; genus Taxus; species Taxus wallichiana. Next base: position 474,023,112 of record CM031237.1, read on the forward strand.
ACATCACTCCATACAAGGTTTTAGACCTTCTTACCAGCCCCAAAATCAGCCATACAATCTAATCTAGATGTAAAATGCCATCAAACAAGGCCTCTAAGGCATTGGTGCCATACACAAAACAACATTACTTAGGAGCATGACTGGTGTTTTCCATGCAATGAACCTCATAACCAATTCATGTGCTTTAATGGTGCTTTGAATCAAGCATTAATGGTGATAACTACTAGTGTGGAGGGTGAGGGAAGTCAAGGAAACAACCAACAACAAGAAACACTCCAACAAAGCAATCAACTCCAAATGACACCACGTTGGTAAATTGGCAAGCTTGAGAGGATTTTTGGCATGAATCAAATGGTCTCTCAAGGTGTTGCAGCCAACACAAGGTTAAAAAGAAGTAATTTGGGTGAAGAACAATGATTAGCTCCAACCAATCCACAACCTTCCATGGCTCCACAAATGGTTGGCAAGCAAAATCTAATTTCAAATGCACAAGGGCAGCCAATAACAGCTCCTAGAACAACTCAAATACCAATTATTGCTGCCCACATGCAAGGAGTGAATGTACAAGTAAAGGAATAACAAAGAGATCCTTCATCACCATTCAGTATCATTGATCAGATGAAGAAGACAAATGTTAATATATCAATGTGGGAATCCCTATCTATCCCAGGCCAAAGAGACTTGTTACAAGCTGCCATGAAGGACTGGCCAACTTCGAATCAACAAGTTCAGATGTAAGAGAAAGTGCTCACAAATGCTGCCCAGCTTGAGGGAAATCATGGAGGACAGCAAGGTAAAATGTTGAAGCCCCCTCCTTTCTATGTTTCATTAATCATTGGAAATCAGTTAGTGCACAATTGCATGATAGATTCCAGGGCAAGTAGCTCAGTGATGCCTAAACAAATAGCTAATCAGCTAGGGCTCTAGTATGAAACCATATCCAAAGGGGTAGTGCAGTTGGATGGGACAAAGTAGTAACAATAGTTGGGGTGATTAGAAACTTGAGTCTTACCTTGCATGCATGTCCAAATGTTGTTGTTTCACAAGATGTATCAGTCATAGACCTTCCACCACTCTTTGCCCTATGCTTGTCAAGGGACTTCACAGCCAAGATTGGGGGATATTTGTCTGCTGATTGGTCACACATGCTGTTCAGAACAAGGTATGGAACTAAGGCTACAATCAGGTCTGAACCTATTGCAAACTTCCACATTGAGCCTTACACTCCAAGTCAGATCAACGCCAATTATTTAGCATTTGATCAAGAAGACCACCCAAGCACCGATGAAGCTGACACTAAGGTTGGGAGCATCCCAGATCTAACTCTTGGTGAATGGGTAAACAAGGTACATGGTTTTTATCCTTATCAAAAAGTAGAAGAATCGAGCTAGGGGTCTATTGTATACTTGAAGAAAATCAGCCTATTCCTAACATCACCAAGCCAAACCACAAGGATGAAAATGAGGTATGGCGGTTGTTTTTTTGATGGATCAAGAAGTAGACAAGGTGCAAGAGGTGGAGCCATGCTTGTTTCACCTCAAGGAGTAAGGTACTATTTAGCTTTTAGATTTCATTTTACATGCTCCAATAACACTACTGAATATGAAGCCTTAGTGCAAGGGACGCATTGGGTAATGAAGAAGAAAATAAAGAACTTGCAAGTCTTTGGTGACAGTGAATTGATTATAAATGAGAGAGGACAACATGCTGCCAAGAATGATCTACTCAGTGCTACAAGAACAGGGTGTGGGACCTCATGGAAGTGTTGTTGCAAATCAGCAAAGCACTCTCCGGATGTAAATCAAGGTTCTAAATGATGTTTAGAGCATCCAGTGTGATTTCACAACATGGAAACCTCTCTCCAAGTGTGGGACTTGTGAAAATGAGAGAGAAATCTCTAGAATAGATGTTGTTTCCTCAAACTCATCTGATTTAGATCTATGTTTTGCACAACTACAGAGGTTCTAATCCTAATTCTACCCTAGATTGCAAGGAGACAGGGATAAAAATGCAAAAATGAAACTAAACTAAAGATGGTGATGCACCAAAAGGAGTGGTGAAACATTTTTGCCATGTAAATAGACACAAATTCATGAAATGCAACAAGGGAAAACATACACAAGCTGATAGATGTAATTAGAGGTCTTAAAATGTAGTAAAACAATATAAACAGAGGGTGAAAGCATTCACGAGAGTTTACACTTTGTCAATTCCATGTAAAAATCTCTTGCATTCCACCATTAAAGAGGTATAAACCTGTTACAAACTGTGAAAAGGTCTAATTCTTACAACTATCACTTGCTAGAGGTGAAAGAAGAAGTTTTCAATGCCAAAAAGTGTTCAACCATGAAGAAATGAGCTAAATTGGCTTTTACGAGTACATGGGTCGAGCCACGGAGAGAGAAAACATGAAAACGCATGGGAGCCATCTCTCATTGATGGAAAATGCATTATAACAGCATGTAGGACCTTACAAACCCATACCCTATCATTTTTGACCATATTGGAGAAGAATGCGACCCATTCTGTATTAAATTTGGTTGTTGAAATGTCATTTACGGCCATGGACACGTACCAGAATTATTTTTAATTTTCTTCCTCCAAATTGAATAAAAATTCAAAATTGACCATAGAATCTTGTAGATAATTTTGCCAGCTTTCCATTGATATCAAGAACATGAAAATCGAGCTCTGGATCGAAAGTTATGGCGATTTGAAGTTTTAGGGCAAAAATAGGCCAAAATCGGATCGGCGGGCAAAAAGTTTGAATTTTTACCCATTTGGTCCTTGGAACATTTTTCAAATTTTCCCTGCGCTCCGCCATTCCAGGTGCCACATGGCATATTTTGATTGGGCACGGGCCCTTCCTTATCAATTTTTCCTTTGGGTTGCTTGGTGTTTTTCACCCTTGGACACGTGATGGTTCTTGATTGGTCATGGGCCTTCTAGGGAAAATTTACCACCAAAACTCATTGAGCCATAACTTGAAAAATACATGGAGTTAGGAGGAAAACTTTACCTTTCGGAAAGCTGAAAAATAGCTCTATCTAATGGTACCATTTCTGGAAGGTTTTGAGATCTTGGAAAACATAATATTGTGACTAAGGCACAAGAGAAGGAAAGATATCAAGGAGTTAGCCAGAAAATGAGCAGGGGGCACATTTGGGATAACAATTTTTGTGACTCGAGAGGGTCATCACTGTTAGATGAAAATACCAGTTGCTCGAAGTAGTCCATTAGGCATGGAGTCATCATATATTCTATTTAGAACCTCAACTAACTTAGAATGTGCAAGGAGGAAGATGGAATATCACATTATGGAAGCAAGGACTCGCAAAACATCTCCGGGGACAGCAGTAGTGTGCCAAAGCACTTAGGGAAAGTAAAACTAACCTATGCAAAACAATGTGCAAAGCACTTGGAGGAATGAAAATCTAATATAATATTTACAAGGTGGTAAATTTCCCTCTAGAAGCAACACTTGAGATAGATTCCATTGACTGGGACCTACGGTTCTTCACCATCCAATGAGGCCAATTGGAAAGCATTGCTGTTCTTGCACTTCGTGACCATGTATGGGCCACTCCAAATGGCATCAAATTTTGAATGCCTTCCTGGTTTTGCTCTATCCACATCCCATTTCAACACTAAATCTCCAACCTGAAAAGATCTATCCTTGGCCTTCCTATCAAAGGTCTTTTTGATCAAAGCTTGATCCTTTTCCATTGCTTGGGATGCCTAATTTCTGACCTCCTGTAGCTCCATCAACTCTGCATATCTCACCTCCATGGGCTCAAACTCTAGCAATCTGTAAGTGCTTCATGAGTTCCAATGTTGGCAACTCAAGTGACATGGGAAAGATTGCCTATCTTCCATAAACAAGCTTGAATGGAGAGTTACCTATGGATCTCTTGGGAGTTATCCTATCAGCCCATAAGGCTGATTTCAGTTTGGTATGCCAAGACCTCTGATTCTCATCAAGAGTCCTCCTAATGATCCTCAACAAGTTCTTGTTTGTAGACTCGGCCTGGCCATTACCTTGAGGGTAATAGTTTGATGAAGTGCTTAGGTAGATCCCGTTCTTGACAACCCACTCAGTCACCTTGGATCCAATGAATGCCAATGCATTATCTAATATTATTGTAGCAGGTATACCAAATCTGGTTGCTATCCCCTCATAAAAGTCTAAGATGCTGGACTCATTTACTTCTTTGAGTCTTTGTTGCTTGATCCATTTGGTGAAGTAGTTCGTGGTCATCAAAATCTATTTATGCCCATGACTTGAATTGGGATTAATGACTCAATGAAGTCCAAACCCCATTGCATGAATGGCTGGTCAACTAAGATTGGATGCAATGGAAGGGTAGCAAGTCTCTATTTTCCTGTGAAGAATGCACAATTCTTACACCTCTTAATCCATGCATAGCAATCACTTTGAAAATTTTAGGCCAATAATAACCAGCCTTCATGATTTTTAGAGCTGTCACTCTCGGTGCAAAATGACCACCAGCTGATCAACCATGGAACTCTTCCAATACCCTCTAAATCTGATTTGTGCCAATGCATCTCAGCAACACTCCATTCACATCTTTCTTGAACAAAACTCCATCAACAATGGCATATGGCACACCTCGCAATCGATCTGAAGTGTCTTCTTTGGGTCTTGTTCATCTCCGGAGGGCATAGGCCTGTGCTTAGGAAGTGCATTATACCTTGGGTCCAGCAAGGAGTGGGGGCAACATTGTTTTCTTCTTGAGTGCCACATGGCTCATGGCTGTCTTGAACTGTCAAAATAGCCTCTCCTTCATTGCATGCTTCTTTTTGCTTCCCCAAAACCAGCTGCTCACACAATCCTTTTCCTCTTACTAGCTTGGTGATTTTGATCTCAATGTCATACTCCATGACATGGGTGATCCAACCTACCCTTTTCTCGTTCAAATCTTTGTTGAGGAGGAAGTCCTTAACCCTAGCATGTGAGACCAGCAACTGGACCTTGTTGTTTGAGACTAAATGCTTGAATTTCTTCAAGCTTCTTATTCTGCCAAAGCACATGCTTCTCACTAAAAGCGTACTTCACCTCATAGTCAGCTAGGCTCTAGTTGAAGAAGGTAATTGGCTGCTCATCATTATCCTTGTTCTGCTTTGTACCAAAATGGCGAAATAGTGTCATTACCTCCAAATGCATAGAGGACGAAATCCTTGGAGAAATATGGGTTGATGAGAGTTGGTGCTTGAGAGATAGCTTATTTTATTGCTTCAAAAATCTCCTTGCCTTCGCTGTCCACTTGAAAGCCATGCTCTTCTTTAACATTTTGTGATGGGCTTGACAAGGGCTGCAAAATCACGGACAAACCTCTAAACAAATTTTATCCTCACTAAGAAACTTTGAAGGGCTTTCTTGTGGCTTGGCAATGGTAGTGCTCTTATGGCTTTGACTCTCTCTGGATCAATTGTTAATCCTTCTTGGAGACAATATGGCCAAGGAGCTTTCCTTCATGTGTAAGAAAGATACACTTCTTAGGATTCAAAGACACTCCAAATTTCCTACACCTCATGAAAACTTGTCTCAAATGAGAGAGGTGGTCTGCTGCATTTTTGGAAAAAACAGTGATATCATCAAGGTAAATCAGCACCATGTTATTAATCAAACCTTTGAATGCCATGTCCATTGCTCTTTGGAAGGTAGCACCAGCGTTGGACAGCCCAAATGGCATCTTCCTATATGTAAAAGTCCCCCATTTGGTTGTGAAGGCTGTCTTAAACGTGTCTTCTTCCTTCACCATAATCGATTGTAGCGGAGTAGCCATCCAATAGTGAAAACCTCTCGGAGCCAGCCACAACTTGCAAGATTTGCTCCATGGAAGGGAGTGGGTAATGGTCCTTGAAAGATGCTCTATTTAAGTCTCTGAAATCAACACACAATCTGATCTCTCCACTCTTCTTTCTCGATTGGAACAAAGTTGGCAACCCAACTAGAATGCTTGATTGGGAATATGATTCTTGACTCAATCAGCTTGTCCAATTCTTTCCTCATGAGAGGCTCCATGTGTGGATTGACTGGTCTTTGTTTCTACGACATGCTTAGTATTTGGATCCAATTCAATGGTATACTTATCTAAGTTGGGATTGAAACCTTTCAAATCTTCATAGCTCCATGAAAACACATCGGGAACTCTTGACACAAATGTACAAAATTTGGGACAAACCTTCGAACAAAGTTTATCCTCCCAAGAAACTCAAGGGCTTTCTTGTGGCTTGGCAATGGTAGTGCTCTTATGGCTTCAACCCTCTCTCGGATCAATTGCTAATCCTTCTTTGGAGACAATATGGCCAAGGTGATTTCCTTCATGTGTAAGAAAGATACACTTCTTAGGATATAAAGACACTCCAAATCTCCCGCACCTCGTGAACACTTGTCTCAAATGAGAGAGGTGGTTTGCTACATTCTTGGAAAAAATAGTGATATCATCAAGGTAAATCAGCACCACGTTGTTAATCAAACCTTTGAACGCCATGTCCATTGCTCTTTGGAAGGTAGCACCAGCGTTGGATAGCCCAAATGGCATTTTCCTATATGCGAAAGCCCACCATTTGGTTGTAAAGGCTATCTTGAACTGGTCTTCTTCCTTCACCATAATTTGATTTGTAGCCGGAGTAGCCATAAAGTAGTGAAAACCTCTCGGAGCCGGCCACAACTTGCAAGATTTGCTCCATGGAAGGGAGTGGGTAATGGTCCTTGAGAGATGCTCTATTTAAGTCTCTGAAATCAACACACAATCTGATCTCTCCACTCTTCTTTTCGATTGGAACGAAGTTGGCAACCCAACTAGAATGCTTGATTGGGAATATGATTCTTGACTCAATCAGCTTGTCTAATTCTTTCCTCATGAGAGGCTCCATGTTTGGATTGATCTGGTCTTTATTTTACTTTGCCCGAGGCTTAGTATTTGAATCCAATTCAATGGTATGTTGAGCTAAGTTGGGATTGAAACCTTTCAAATCTTCATAACTCGATGCAAACACATCGGGGAACTCTTGACACAATTGTGTACGAACTCATACGTTTCTTGATTAGTTGTCATCTTTCCAATTTGCAATGGTTTGTTCTCTTCTACCAAGATGGATACTAAATCCTCTCTCTTGATTTGAATGTTTTCTTTCTCCTTTCTAAACTGATCATTGGGATTAAAAATGAACTCCAAAGTGATAAGTCCCTTGGGTAGCTTGTTAGTTCTCGTGTGTACCACTTGGTCACCATCTGGTGTTCAAATTTTTCTTGATTCTTAGCCGAGAACTTAGCTTCTTCTTGCAAGAAATGGATGATTTGCTGGTCATTCTCAAACACTTGCCAACCGACATTGTTATCTAGAACTTAAGGCCTCATAATCATGTGGATGTTTGGATGTACCTTGTCTTGTTGAATGCTTTCCACAATGTCAAAGGCTACGCCTCTGCTGCAACAATCTGTCGGCAGCTTGATTCTCTTTCCTAGGAATGGATTTGATGCCAAAACCCTCAAAATCTTCCATGATGTCCCACACCCTATTCTTGTAGCACACTGAGTAGATCATTCTTGGTAGCATGTTGTCCCTTGACCTGATTTACAATCAATTCACCGGCACCAAAGACTTGCAAGTTCTTTATTTTCTTCTTGATTTCCCAATGCATCCCTTGCACTAAGGCTTCATATTCAGTAGTGTTATTGGAGCATGCAAACTGAAATCTAAAAGCTGAATATTAATTTACTCCTTGAGGTGAAACAAGCATGGCTCCACCTCTTGCACCTTATCTACTTCTTGATCCATCAAAAAATAGCTGCCATACCTCATTGTCATCCTTGTGGTTTGGCTTGGTGATGTTAGGAATAGGCTGATTTTCTTCATGTATACAATAGACCCCTAGCTCAAATTCTTCTACTTCTTGATAAGGATCAAAAGCATGTACCTTGTTTGCCAATTCATCAAGAGTTAGATCCGGGATGCTCCCAACCTTGGTGTCAGCTTCATCGGTGCTTGGGTGGTCTTCTTGATCAAATCTTTGAACAATTGGCGTTGATCGACTTGGAGTGTAAGGCTCAATGTGGAAGTTTGCAATAGGTTCAGACCTAATTGTAGCCTTAGTTCCATACCTCATTACGAAACAAGCATGTGTGACCAATCAACGAGATAAATATCCCCCAATCTTGGGTGTGAAGTCCCTTGACAAGCATAGGGCAAAGTGTGGTGGAAGGTCTATCCGATACATCTTGTAAAACAACAACATTTGGACATGCATGCAAGGTAAGACTCAAGTTTCTAATCACCCCAATCACTGTTATTCTTGCTGTCCCATCTAGCTACACTACCCCTTTGGATATGGTTTCATCTTTGGAGCCCTAGGTGATCAGCTATTTGTTTAGGCATCACCTTGAGCTACTTGCCCCGGAATCTATCATGCATTGTGCACTAACTGATTTCCAATGATTAATGAAACATAGAAAGGAGGGGGCTTCAACATTTTACCTTGCTTTGTCCTCCATGATTTCCCTCACGTGCGACAGCATTTGTGAGCACTTTCTCTTGCATCCGAACTTGCTGATTCAAAGTTGGCCAGATCCTTTATGGCAGCTTGTAACAAGTCTCTTTGGCCTAGGATAGATAGGGATTCCACATTGATATATCAACATTTTTCTTCTTCATGTGATCAATGATACTGAATGGTGATGAAGGATCTCTTTGTTGTCCCTTTTCTTGTACATTCACTCCTTGCACATGGGCAATAATAACTGGTATTTGAGTTGGTCTAGGAGCTATTTTTGGCTGCCCTTGTGTATTTGAAATTGGATTTTGCTTGCCAACCATTTGTGGAGCCATGGAAGGTTGTGGAATGGTTGGAGCTAATGGCTGTTCTTCACCCAAATTCCTTATTTTTGACCTTGTGTTGGCTGCAACACCTTGGCTAGCTTGATTCATACCACGAAATCTTCTACTTTCCGGTTTACCAATGTGGTGTAATTTGGGGCTGATTCTTTGTTGGAATGTTTCTTTTTGTTAGTTGTTTCTTTGTTGCCCTCACCCTCCCACACAGTAGTTGTCACCATTAATGCTTGATTCAAGGCACCGTTGAAGCACATAGATTGGTTGTGAGATTCATTGCATGGAAAACACCAATCATACTCTGAGCAACATTGTTTTGTGTTGGCACCAATGCCTTAGAGGCAGATATGGCATTTGGATTGTAGGGCTGAAATGGTCTATTGGCGAGAAGGCCTTGTTTGATTTAGATTTGCAGCTGGATTGGGTGGTCTATGGGGTTGATATGGTTACTGTTAGGTGAGCTTGAGGCTGGAAGGAAGGTCTAAAACTTTGGGCTTGTTGCTTCTTGAGAGTAACCAGCTCATTACCTAAATTTTGCAATTGCTTCATGACTTCTTGAAGCTCATTTGGGGCACTTAGAGATGAAGTAGAAGCTTCATTTGAACTCTAATTTCTAGGAGTGGGAGAAGGAGCCAAATTAGGTGCTTGATTAGTGTTTGGGCTCTTTAAACTTGGAAACAATGGCATGGGAGGTCTAGGGGCTAGTTTCTCGGCTTGGATCAAACAATTTTTAGCCCTAATGGCAATGCTATAAGCCATAGGGATAGTTATTCCTCCCATGGACTGAATTAACATAGAAATATCAGAATTTAGAGCTTTGAGATAGTAAAGAAAAGCACCTTCTGTTGTTGGCCTGACTGCCACTGGAATTCTCTCCCAAGTCCTTTGAAATCTAAAATTAAAATCAGTCAGCTACTCATTGGGAGCTCTTTTGATAGTTGTCAGCTGCTCCAAAAGGGACAAGTTGTCTCCCTTTTCCCCAAACTACTCATGGAGGGCTATACATAGCTAATTCCAATTCTGAATAGAACCTGAGGCAAGACTTCTAAACCATTGCAATGCTTTCCCCTTGAATGAAGATGCCAACAATTTGTGACCACTTGCATCTCATTGATTTCATGAATTGCACAAAGGTTGGAAATGTCTTTAACATGATCACAGAGTATTCCGATTCACTCCGGTGAAGTATGGAATGTTCTTCAAGGCTGCAATTGGAATTGGATGTTGTGCATTGAGGGAAAGTGGGTTGCCGCGGTGAAATTGACATACGGATTCGGTGGTTGCGCCATTCTAATTGGTCTTAGAACCCTTGTTGATTGAATGAAAATCCTACCAGGTGGAGGAGTTGAGAGAGTTATGTTTGGTGGAGATTGAGACCTTTGGATTCTCCTCCCACTTTGCCTTACTCTTGGAGATAAGCTGCAGATATTCAAACAACACCTCTTCTTCTCCAGCTCTTGACATTTTAGTGATTCTTCTACTTGAGTCGCCAGATATGCAAATTATAGCTCTTTTCAAGCAAGAAAATTGCAACAGATGCACATCAACTTTTCTACAGTAAAAATGAGACCTCTAAGGTCCCACCGGGCGTGCCAAAATTGTTGTTGCAAATCAGCAGCACCCCTAGATGCAAATCAAGGTTCTAAATGATGTTTAGAGCATCCAATGTGATTGCACAACATGGAAACCTCTCTCCAAGTGTTGGACTTGTGAAAATGAGAGAGGAATCTCCGAATAGAGGCTAGTTCCTCAAACTCCTTTGATTTACCTAATTCCACCCTAGATTGCAAGGAGATGGGGATAAAAATGCAAAAATGAAACTAAACTAAATATGGTGATGCACCAAAAGGAGTGGTGAAACATTTTTCCATGTAAATAGACACAAATTCATGAAATGCAACAAGGAAAAACATAAACAAGATGATAGATGTAATTAGAGGTATTAAAATGAAGTAAAACAATATAAACAGAGGATCTGAAAGCATTCACAGAGTTTGCACTGTCAATTCCATGTAAAAATCTCTTGCATTCCACCATCAAAGAGGTATAAACTTGTTACAAACTGTGAAAAAGGTCTAATTCTTACAACAATCACTTGCTGGAGGTGAAAGAAGAAGTTTTCAATGCCAAAAAGTGTTCAACCATGAAGAAATGAGCCAAATCTAGCTTTTACAGTACATGGGTCGAGCCCAAGAGAGAGAAAATATGAAAAATGCATGGGAGCCATCCCTCATTGATGGAAAATGCATTAAAACAACATGGAGTACCTTACAAACCCATACCCTATCATTTTTGACCATATTGGAGAAGAATGCAACCCATTCTGTATTAAATTTGGTTGTTGAAATGTCATTTCTGGCCATGGACACGTCACCGAAAGCTGTTTTTATTTTCTCCTCCAATCTGAACCAAAATTCAAAATTGACCATTGAATCTTGTAGAGAATTTCACCATCTTTCCATTGATATAAAGAACATGAAAATTTGAGCTCTGGATCGAAAGTTATGGCGATTTGAAGTTTTAGGACAAAAACAGGCCAAAATCGGATCGGCGGGCAAAAAGTTTGAATTTTTACCCGTTTGGTCTTTGGAACATTTTTCAAATTTTCCCACGCTCCACCACTCCAGGTGCCACATGGCACATTCTGATTGGGCACGGGCCCTTCCTGACCATTTTTTCCTTCGGGTCGCTTGGTGTTTTTCACCCTTGGACACATGCTGACTCCGATTGGCTACGGGCCTTCTAGGAGAAACTTTCCCACCAAAACTCCATTGAGCCATAAATTGAAAAATACATGGAGTTAAGAGGACAAATTTACCTTTCTAGAAAGCCGAGAAAGAGCTCTATCCAATGGTTCCATTTCAGAGAAGGTTTTGAATGTCCGGAAAACAAAATATTCTGTATGAGGCACAAGAGAAGGAAATATGTAAAGGAGTTAGCCACAAAATGAGCAAGGGGAACATTTGGGATAACAGGGGAAGATTTTGAGGGTTTTGGCATCAAATCCATTCCTAGGAAAGAGAATCAAGCTGGCGACAAAGGCTTGCGGTAGTAAGGGCAGCCTTTGACATTGTGGAAATCATTCAACAAGACAAGGTACAACCAAATATCCACGTCATTGTGAGGCCTTAGTGCCGAGATAACAATGTCATGTGGCAAGTGTTTGAGAATGACCAGCAAATCATCCATTTCTTGCAAGAAGAAACTAATTTCTTAGCTAAAAATCAAGAAAAATTGAAACAAACAATATGGTGACCAAGTGGTACAGCTAAGAACTAACAAGCTACCCAAGGGACTTATCACTTTGGAGTCCATTTTTAATCCCAATGATCAGTTTAGAAAGGAGAAAGCAAACATTCAAGTCAAGAGAGAGGATTCAGTATCCATCTTGGTAGAAGAGAACAAACCATTGCAAATTGGAAAGATGACAACTGATCAAGAAAGGTATGAGTTAAATATGACTATGTCAAGAGTTCCCCGATGTGTTTGCATCGAGCTATGAAGATTTAAAAGGTTTCAATCCCAACTTAGCTTAGCATACCATTGAATTGCATCCAAATACTAAGCTGTCACAAGCGAAACAAAGACCAGTCAATCACACACATGGAGACTCTCATGAGAAAAGAATTAGACAAGTTGATTAAGTCAAGAATCATATTCCCAATCAAGCATTCTAGTTGGGTTACCAACTTGGTTCAAATCGAGAAAGAAGAGTGGAGAGATCAGATTGTGTGTTGATTTCGAGAGACTTAAATAGAGCATCTCTCAAGGACCATTACCCACTCCCTTCCATGGATCAAATCTTGCAAGTTATAGCTGGCTCTGAGAGGTTTTCACTACTTGATGGCTACTCTAGCTACAATCATATTATGGTGAAGGAAGAAGACCAATTCAAGACAGCCTTCACAACCAAATGGGGGACTTTTGCATACAGGAAGATGTCATTTGGGCTGTCCAACGCTAGTGCTACCTTCCAAAGAGCAATGGACATGGCGTTCAAAGGTTTGATTAAAAACATGGTGCTGATTTACCTTGATGATATCACTGTTTTTTCCAAAAATGCAGCAGACCACCTCTCTCATTTGAGACAAGTTTTCATGAGGTGGAGGAAATTTGGAGTGTCTTTGAATCCTAAGAAGTGTATCTTTCTTGCACATGAAGGAAAGATCCTTGGCCATATTGTCTCCAAAGAAGGATTAGTAATTGATCCAGAGAGAGTCGAAGCCATAAGAGCACTACCATTGCCAACCCACAAGAAATCCCTTCAGAGTTTCTTGGGGAGGATAAACTTTGTTCGGAGGTTTGTCCCAGATTTTGTAGCCCTTGTCAAGCCCATCACCAAAATGTTAAAGAAGAGCATGGCTTTCAAGTGGACAACAGAAGGCAAGGAGAGTTTTGAAGCAATCAAAGAAGCCATTTCTCAAGCACCAACTCTCATCAACCCGGACTTCTCCAAGGATTTCATCCTCTATGCATTTGGAGGTAATGACACTATTTCTGCCATTTTGGTACAGCAGAACAAGGATAATGATGAATAGCCAATTACCTTCTTCATCCAAAGCCTAGATGACTATGAGGTGAAGTACTCTTTTATTGAGAAGCATGTCTGGCAGCGTGAATCGAAGCTTGAAGAAATTCAAGCATTTAATCTCAAACAACAAGGTCCAGTTGCTGGTCTCACATCTTTGGGGTTAAGAATTCCTCCTCAACAAAGATTTGAATGAGAAAAGGGCAGGTTGGATCACCCGTGTCATGGAGTATGACATTGAGATCAAAATCACCAAGCTGGTAAGAGGAAAAGGATTATGTGAGCAGCTGGTTTTGGGGAAGCAAAAAGAAGCATGTAATGAAGGAGAGGCTGTTTTGACAGCTTCAAGACAGCCATGAGCCATGTGGCACTCAAGAAGAAAACAATGCTGCCCCCACACCTTGCTGGACCCAAGGCATAATGCACTTCCTAAGCACAAGCCTATGCCCTCCAGGAGATGAACAAGAACCAAAGAAGACACTTCAGATTGCAGGCTATCCCATATGCCATTGTTGATGGAGTTTTGTTCAAGAAAGATGTGAATGGAGTGCTTTGCTTTGAGATGCATTAGCACAAATCAGATTCATAGGGTGTTAGAAGATTTTCATGGTGGATCAGTGGTGGTCATTTTGCACCAAGAGTGATAGCTCTAAAAATCATGAAGGTTGGTTATTATTAGCCTAAATTTTTCAGTGATTGCTATGCATGGATCAAAAGGTGTAAGAAATTGTGCATTCTTCACAGAAAAGAGAGACTTGCTGCCCTTCCATTTCATACAATCTCGGTTGACCAGCCATTCATGCAATGGGGTTTGGACTTCATTGGAGTCATTAATCCCAATTCAAGTCAAGGGCACAAATGGATTTGATGACCACGGACTACTTCACCAAGTGGATCAAGCAAGTAGCACTCAAAGAAGTAAATGAGTCTAACATCTTAGACTTTTATGAGGGGATAGTAACTAGATTTGGTATACCTGCTACAATAATCTCGAGATAATGCATTGGCATTCATTGGATCCAAGGTATTGAGTGGGCTGTCAAGAACGGGATCTACCTAAGCACTTCATCAAACTATTACCCTTAAGGTAATGGCAGCCGAGTCTACAAATAAGAAATTGTTGAGGATCATTAGGAGGACTCTTGATGAGAATTAGAGGTCTTGGCATACCAAACTGAAATTAGCCTTATGGGCTGATAGGATAACTCCCAAGAGATCCATAGGTAACTCTCTATTCAAACTTGTCTATGGAAGAGAGGAAATCTTGCCCATCTCACTTGAGTTGCCAACATTGGAACTCATGAAGCAATTAGAGTTGCTAGAGTTTGAGCCCATGGAGGTGAGATATGCGAGTTGATGGAGCTCCGGGAGGTCAAAATCAGGCATCCCAAGCAATGGAAAAGGATCAAGCTTTGATCAAAAAGACCATTAATAGGAAGGCCAAGGATAGATCTTTTCGGGTTGGGGATCTAGTGTTGAAATGGGATGTAGATAGAGCAAAACCAGGAAGGCATTCAAAATTTGATGCCATTTGGAGTGGCCCATACATGGTCATGAAGTGCAAGAACAACAATGCTTTCCAATTGGCCTCATTGGATGGTGAAGAACTACAGATTCAGTCAATGGAATCTATCTCAAGCGTTGCTTCTAGAGGAAATTTACCACCTTGTAAATATTAGATTAGATTTTCATTCTTCCAAGTGCTTTGCACATTGTTTTGTTGTAGGTTAGTTTTGCTTTCCCTAAGTGCTTTGGCATAGCTTGCTGTCCCTGGAGATGTTTTGCAGTCCTTGCTTCCATCATGTGATATTCCATCTTCCTCCTTGCACATTCTAAGTCAGTTGAGGTTTTAAACAAAATATTTGATGACTCCATGCCCAATGGATTGCTTCAAGCAACTGGTATTTTCATCTAGTAGGCAGATGATCCCTCTGAGTCACCAAAATTGTTATCTAAAATTGTGCCACACTCATTTTTGTGGCTAACTCCTTGTGTTCTTGTCTCTCTTGTGCCTCAGTCTACATTTTTTGATTTTTAGGCACTCAAGGCTTTCTGGAAATGGCCCCATCGAGATAGAGCTCTCTCTCAACTTTGCGAGAAAGGTAAAGTTTGCCTCCTAACTCCTTATATTTTTCAAGTTATGGCTTGGTAGAGTTTTTGTGGAAAATTTTCCCATTTGAGGCCCATGCCAATAAGAAGTTGCCACGTGGCGGAGGAGTTTGAAGGTCAGAGGCAAATATGAAATTTTTCCCAAAAGAGTATAAAAAGGTCGATTTTCAAAGGAAAACCCACGGAAAAGAGGAGAGAGAATTCCGAGTGAATCGGAGCTTGACACGTGGCTCAGACCATCGAGCATGATGAATTTTGAAAAAAATTCTAGAGACAAAAAAAGGTAAAATTTGGAATTTTTTCCCGCCGATCCATTTTTGGGTAATTTTTGCCCTAAATCTTTAAACAATCATATCTTTTGATCCAGAGCTCGATTTTCACGTTATTTATATCATTGGAAAGCTGTTAAAATTCTCTACATGATTTCATACTCAATTTCTAATTTTGGTTTAGTTTGAGAGAGAAAATTCAAAATTGTTTTGGTACGTGTCCATGGCGAGAAATGACATTTCAACAACCAAATTTAATAAAGAATGGGTCGCATTCTTTCTCAATATGGTCAAAAATGACAGGGATATGGGTTTGTAAGTTCCTCCATGGTATTTTAATGCATTTAACATCAATGAGGATGGCTCCCATGTGTTTTTCATGTTTTCTCTCTCCTAGGCTCGACCCATGTCTTGTAAAAGCTAGATTTGGCTCATTTCTTCATGGTGGAACACTTTTTGCATAGAAAACTTCTTCTTTCACCTCAGCCAAGTGATAGTTGTAAGAATCAGACCTTTTTCAAGTATTGTAGCAGGTTTATACCTCTTTGAGGGTGGAATGCAAGAGATTTTTACATGGAATTGACAGTGCAAACTCTGTGAATGCTTTCAGTCCTCTATTTGTATTGTTTTACTTCATTTTAAGACCTCTAATTACATCTATCAGCTTGTGTATGTTTTCCCTTGTTGCATTTCATGAATTTGTGTCTATTTACATGGCAAAAAATGTTTCACCACTCCTTTTGGTGCATCACCATCTTTAGTTTAGTTTCATTTTTGTATTTTTATCCCTGTCTCCTTGCAATCTAGGGTAGAATTAGGATTAGAACCTCTGTAGTTGTGTAAAATATAGATCTAAATCAGAGGAGTTTGAGGAACCAGCCTCTATTTTGGAGATTCCTCTCTCATTTTCACAAGTCCCACACTTGGAGAGAGGTTTCCATGTTGTGCAATCACATTGGATGCTCTAAACATCATTTAGAACCTTGATTTACATCCAGAGTGCTTTGTTGATTTGCAACAACAATTCTTTCATGAGAAGCATGTTCTTGCGGTAATCGGGAGCTTGAAGAAATTCAAGCGTCTAGTTTCAAACAATAAGGTCCAATTGTTGGTTTCTCATGCGGGAGTTAAAGACTTCCTCCTCAACAAAGACTTGAATGAAAAGAGAGCAGTTTGGATTACTCGTGTCATGGAGTATGACATAGAGATCAAGGTCACCAAGTTGGTCGGAGGAAAAGGACTGTGTGTGAGCAGCTGATTTTGAGCAAGCAAAAGGAAGCATGCAATGAGAAAGAGACATTTTGAAGTTGTAAGACAGCCATGAGCAAGGAAGCACTCAAGAGGAAAATAATAGTGTCCCCACTCCTTGTTGGACCCAAAGTATAATGCACTTCCTAAGCACGAGGCCTATGCCCTCCGAGAGATGAACAAGACCCAAAGAAGACACTTGATTACAGGCTGTCCCATATGCCCTTGTTGATGGTGTCTTGTTCAAAAGAGATGTGAATGGGAGTACGATGAGATGCATTGGTACAAATCATATTCATAGGATGTTGGAAGAGTTCCATGGTGGACCAGCTGGTGGTAATTTTGCACCAAGAGTGACAACTCTAAAGATCATGAGGGCTGGCTATTATTGGCCCAAGATTTTCAATGATTGTTATGCATGGATCAAGAGGTGTAAGAATTGTGCATTCTTCACGGGAAAATAGAGACTTGCTACCCTTCCATTGCATCCAATTTCAGTTGACCAGCCATTCATGCAATGGGGTTTAGACTTCATTGGAGTCATTAATCCCAATTCAAGCTAAGGGCACAAGTGGATTTTAATAGCCACAGATTACTTCACTAAGTGGACTGAAGTAGTAGCACTCAAGGAAGTAAATGAATCTAGCATCCTAGACTTCTATGAGGGAATAGCAACCAGATTTGGTGTACCTGCTACAATAATATCAGATAATGCATTGGCATTCATCGGGTCCAAGGTGACTAAATGGGCTGTCAAGAATGGGATCTACCTAAGTACTTCATCAAACTATTACCCCCAGGGTAATGGCGAGGCTGAGTCTACGAAAAGAACTTGTTAAAGATCATTAGGAGGACTCTTGATGAAAATTAGAGGTCTTGGCATACTAAATTGAAATCAGCTTTATGGGCTGATAGGATAACTCCCAAGAGATCTATAGGTAACTCTCCATTCAAGCTTGTTTATGGGAGAGAGGAAATTTTACCCATGTCTCTTGAGTTGCCAACATTGGAACTCATGAAACAATTGGAGTTGTTGGAGTTTGAGCCCATGGAGGTTAGATATGCAAAATTGATAGAGCTCTAAGAAATCAGAAATTAGGCATCCCAAGTAATGGAGAAGGATCGGGCTTTGATAAAGAAGACCTTGATAGAAAGCCTGTTATCCAAAATGTGCCCCCTACTCATTTTGTGGCTAAATCCTCCCATTCTTCCCTCTTTTGTGCCTCACGGTCATAAAATTTTTGCTTTCAGAGCACTAAAAACCTTCTAGAAGTGGCACCATTGGATAGAGCTCTTTCTCATCTTTCCAGAAAGGTAAATTTTTCCACCTAACTCCATGTATTTTTCAAGTTATGGCTTGGCGGAGTTGTTGTTGCAAATTAACGGCACCCACGGATACAAATCAAGGTTCTAAATGATGTTTAGAGCATCCAGTGTGATTGCACAACATGGAAACCTCTCCAAGTGTGGGACTTGTGAAAAATTAGAGAGGAATCTCTAGAATAGATGCTTTGGTTCCTCAAACTCCTCGATTTAGATCTATATTTTGCATAACTACGAGATGTTCTAATCCTAATTCTACCCTAGATTGCAAGGAGACAGGGGATAAAAATGCAAAAATGAAACTAAACTAAAGATGATGCTACACCAAAAGGAGTGGTGAAACATTTTTGCCATGTAAATAGACACAAATTCATGAAATGCAACAAGGAAAACATACACAAGCTGATAGATGTAATTAGAGGTCTTAAAATGAAGTAAAACAATACAAACAGAGGAGAAAGCATTCACGAGTTTGCCTTTGTCAATTCCATGTAAAAATCTCTTGCATTCCACCATCAAAGAGGTATAAACTTGTTACAAACTATGAAAAGGTCTGATTCTTACAACTATCACTTGCTGGAGGTGAAAGAAGAAGTTTGCAATGCTAAAAAGTGTTCAACCATGAAGAAATGAGCCAAATCTAGCTTTTACAGTGAATGGGTAGAGCCCAGGAGAGAGAAAATGTAAAAAACATGGAAGCCCATTCCTCATTGATGGAAAATGCATTAAAACAACATGGAGGACCTTACAAACCCATACCCTGTCATTTTTTACCATATTGGAGAAGAATGCGACCCATTCTATATTAAATTTGGTTGTTGAAATGTCATTTCTGGCCATGGACACGTACCAAAACTGTTTTTGAATTTTATCTCTCAAAACTGACCCAAAATTAGAAATTGACCATGGAATCATGTAGAGAATTTTAACATCTTTCCAATGATATAAAGAACGTGAAAATCTGAGCTCTAGATCAAAAGATATGATCGTTTGAAGATTTAGGGCAAAAATGGATCAGTGGGAAAAAAATTCAAATTTTACCTCTTTTTTGTCTTTGGAAATTTTTTCAAAAATTCCCCGCACTCCACTGGTCAGATGCCACGTGGCAGCTTCCTATTGGTTACGGGCCTCAAATGGGAAAATTTTCCACAAAAACTCCGCCGAGCCATAACTTGAAAAATATAAGGAGTTAGGAGGCAAACTTTACCTTTCTGGAAAGCTAAGAGAGAGCTCTATTTGATGGTGAAATTTCTAGAAAGCCTTGAGTGCCTTAAAATCAAAAAATGTAGATTGAGGCACAAGAGAGGTAAGAACACAAGGAGTTAGCCACAAAAAATGAGCTGGGGCACATTTTGGATAACAATTTTGGCGACTCGGAGGGTCATCTACTGCTAGATGAAAGTACCATTAACTTTGAAGCGAGTCCATTGGGCATAAAGCCATCAAATATTCATTTAGAACCCCAACTAACTTAGAATGTGTAAGAAGAAAGATGGAATATCACATGATGGAAGCAAGGACTACAAAACATCTCCAGGGACAGCAAGCTATGCCAAAGCACTTAGGGAAAGCAAAACTAACCTACAGCAAAACAATGTGCAAAGCACTTGGAGGAATGAAAATCTAATCTAATATTTACAAGGTGGTAAATTTCCCTCTAGAAGCAACGCTTGAGATAGATTCCATTGACTGGAATCTGCAGTTCTTCACCATCCAATGAGGCCAATTGGAAAGCATTGTTGTTCTTGCACTTCGTGACCATGTATGGGCCACTCCAAATGGCATCAAATTTTGAATGCCTTCCCGGTTTTGCTCTATCCACATCCCATTTCAACACTAGATCTCCAACCTGAAAAGATCTATCCTTGGCCTTCCTATCGAGGTCTTTTTGACCAAAGCTTGATCATTTTCCATTGCATGGGATGCACGATTTCGACCTCCTCCTGCAGCTCCATCAACTCTACATATCTCACCTCCATGGGCTCAAACTCTAGCAACTCTAATTGCTTCATGAGTTCCAATGTTGGCAACTCAAGTGACATGGGAAAGATTTCCTCTCTTCCATAGACAAGTTTGAATGGAGAGTTACCTGTGGATCTCTTGGGAGTTATCCTATCAGCCCATAAGGCTGATTTCAGTTTGGTATGCCAAGACCTCTGATTCTCATCAAGAGTCCTCCTAATGATCCTCAACAAGTTCTTGTTTGTAGACTCAGCCTAGCCATTACCTTGAGGGTAATAGTTTGATGAAGTGCTTAGGTAGATCCCGTTCTTGACAGCCCACTCAGTCACCTTGGATCCAATGAATGCCAATGCATTATCTGAGATTATTGTAGCAGGTATACCAAATCTGGTCGCTATCCCCTCATAAAAGTCTAAGATGTTGGACTCATTTGCTTCTTTGAGTGCTCTTGCTTGATCCATTTGGTGAAGTAGTCCATGGTCTTGTCAAAATCCATTTGTGCCCTTGACTTGAATTGGGATTAATGACTCCAATGAAGTCAAAACCCCATTGCATGAATCGCTGGTCAAGCGAGATTAGATGCAATGGAAGGGCATCAAGTCTCTCTTTTCCCCTGTGAAGAATGCACAATTCTTACACCTCTTAATCCATGCATAGCAATCACTTGAAAATTTTAGGCCAATAATAACCAGCCTTCATGATTTTTAGAGCTATCACTCTTGGTACAAAATGACCACCAGCTAGTCCACCATGGAACTCTTCCAACACCCTACGAATGATTTGTGCTAATGCATCTCATCAAAGCACTCCATTCACACCTTTCTTGAACAAAACTCCATCAACAATGGCATATGGGACAACCTACAATCTGAATTGTCTTCTTTGGGTCTTGTTCATCTCCGGGGGGCATAGGCCTGTGCTTAGGAAGTGTATAATACCTTGGGTTCAGTAAGGAGTGGGGGCAGCATTGTTTTCTTCTTGAGTGCCACATGGCTCATGGCTGTCTTGAACTATCACCAAGTTGGCAACCCAACTAGAATGCTTGATTGGGAATATGATTCTTGACTCAATCAGCTTGTCCAATTCTTTCATCATGAGAGGCTCCATGTGTGTGGATTGGTGGTCTTTGTTTCTACTGACATGGGCTTAGTATTTGGATCCAATTCAATGGTATCTTTGAGCTAAGTTGGGATTGAAACCTTTCAAGTCTTCATAGCTCCAAATAAACACATCCGGGAATTCTTGTCACGGATGCATGAATTCATACCTTTCTTGATCGAGTTTTCATCTTTCCAATTTGCAATGTTTTTTCTCTTCTACCAAGATGGATACTTGAATCCTCTCTCTTCACCTGAATGTTTGCTTTCTCCTTTCTAAACTAATCATTGGGATTAAAAATGGACTCCAAAGTGATAATTCCTTGGGTAGCTTGTTAGTTCTTATTTGTACCACTGGTCACCATCTTGTTGTTCCAACTTTTCTTGATTCTTAGCTGAGAACTCAGCTTCTTCTTATAAGAAATGGATGATTTGCTGGTCATTCTCAAACACTTGCCAACTGACATTGTTATCTAGCATTGAAGGCCTCACAATCACGTGGATGTTTGGCTGTACCTTGTCTTTTTGAATGCTTTCCACAATGTCAAAGGCTGCCCCTACTGCTGCAAGCCTATCAGCAGCTTGATTCTCTTTCCTAGGAATGGATTTGATGCCAAAACCCTCAAAATCTTCCATGAGGTCCCACACCCTGTTCTTGTAGCACTTGAGTAGATCATTCTTGGCAGCATGTTGTCCCTTAACCTGATTTACAATCAATTCACTGTCACCAAAGACTTGCAAGTTCTTTATTTTCTTCTTGATTGCCCAATGCATCCCTTGCACCAAGGCTTCATATTCAGCAGTGTTATTGGAGCATGCAAAATGAAATCTAAAAGCTGAATAGTACTTTACTCCTTGAGGTGAAACAAGCATGGCTCCACCTCTACACCTTGTCTACTCCTTGATCCATCAAAAAATAGCTGCCATACCTCATTGTCATCTTCATGGTTTGGCTTGGTGATGCTAGGAATAGGCTGATTTTCTTTGTGTATGTAATAGACCCCTAGCTCAGATTCTTCCACTTCTTGATAAGGATCAAAAGCATGTACCTTGTTTGCCCATTCATCAAGAGTTAGATCCGGGATGCTTCCAACCTTGGTGTCAGCTTCATCGGTGCTTGGGTGGTCTTCTTGATCAAATGCTGAACAATTGGCGTTGATCTGACTTGGAGTGTAAGGCTCAATGTGGAAGTTTGCAATAGGTTCAGACCTGATTGTAGCCTTAGTTCCATACCTCATTCTGAACAACATGTGTGACCAATCAGTAGACAAATATCCCCCAATCTTGGCTATGAAGTCCCTTGACAAGCATAGGGAAAAGAGTGGTGGAAGGTCTATGACTGATACATCTTGTAAAACAACAACATTTGGACATGCATGCAAGGTAAGACTCAAGTTTCTAATCACCCCAACTGTTGTTACTGTTGTCCCATCCAGCTGCACTACCCCTTTGGATATGGTTTCATACTGGAGCCCTAGCTGATCAGCTATTTGTTTAGGCATCACTGAGCTACTTGCCCCAGAATCTATCATGTAATTGTGCACTAACTGATTTCCAATGATTAATGAAACATAGAAAGGAGGGGGCTTCAACATTTTACCTTGCTGTCCTCCATGATTTCCCTCAGGCTGGGCAGCATTTGTGAGCACTTTCTCTTGCATCTGAACTTGCTGATTTGAAGTTGGCCAGTCCTTCATGGCAGCTTGTAACAAGTCTCTTTGGCCTAGGATAGATAGGGATTCCCACATTGATATATTAACATTTGTCTTCTTCATCTGATCAATGATACTGAATGGTGATGAAGGATCTCTTTGTTGTCCCTTTGCTTGTACATTCACTCCTTGCATGTGGGCAGCAATAATTGGTATTTGAGTTAGTCTAGGAGCTGTTCTTGGCTGCCCTTGTGCATTTGAAATTGGATTTTGCTTACCAACCATTTGTGGAGCCATGGAAGGTTGTGGATTGGTTGGAGCTAATGGCTATTCTTCACCCAAATTCCTTCTTTTTGACCTTGTGTTGGCTGCAACACCTTGAGAAACTGCTTGATTCATGCCACAAAAATCTTCTGCTTGCCAGTTTACCAATGTGGTGTCATTTGGGGCTGATTGTTGTTGGAATGTTTCTTGTTGTTGGTTGTTTCCTTGACTACCTTCACCCTCCACACTAGTAGTTGTCACCATTAATGCTTGATTCAAAGCACCATTGAAGCACATAGATTGGTTATGAGGTTCATTGCATGGAAAACACCAATCATACTCTTGAGCAACGTTGTTTTGTGTTGGCACCAATGCCTTAGAGGCAGATATGGCATTAGGATTATAGGGCTGAAATGGTCTATTGGCAGGAGGCCTTGTTTGATTTACATTTATAGCTGGATTAGGAGGTCTTTGTGGTTGGTATGGCTACCTGTTAGGCTAAGCTTGGGGCTGGTAAGAAGGTCTAAAACCTTGGGCTTGTTGCCTTTTGAGAGTAACCAGCTCATTGCCTAGGTTTTACAATTGCTTCATGACTTCTTGAAGCTCATTTGGGGCACTTGGAGATGAAGTAGAAGCTTCATTTGAACTTTGATTTCTAGGAGTGGGAGAAGGAGCCAAATTAGGTGCTTGATTGGTATTTGGACTCTCTAAACTTGGAAACAATGGCATGGGAGGTCTAGGGGCTAGTTTGCCAGCTTGGATCAAACAATTTTCAGCCCTAATGGCAATGCTATAAGCCATAGGGATAGTTATGCCTCCCATGGACTGAATCAACATAGAAATATCAGAATTTAGAGCTTTGAGATAATAGAGAAAAGCACCTTCTATTGTTGGCCTAACTACCACTGGAATTCTCTCCCAAGTCTTTTGAAATCTGAAGTTGAAATCGGTCAGTTATTCATTGGGAGCTTTCTTGATGGTTGTCAGCTGCTCCAAAAGAGACAAGTTATCTCCCTTCTCTCCAAATTACTCATGAAGTGCTATACACAGCTGATTCCAATTTGTGATATAACCAGCTCCAAGGCTTCTAAACCATTGCAATGCTTTCCCCTTGAATGAAGATGCCAACAACTTGACAGCCACTTCTATCTCATTGATTTCATGAATTGCACAAAGGTTAGCAATATCCTTAACATGATCACCTGGAGTAGTCTGATTTTCTCTAGTGAAGTATGGAATGTTCTTTAAGGCTGCAATAGGAATTGGATGTTGTGCATTGAGGGAAAGTGGGCTGCTACCTGTGAAGTTGACATAGGGGTTGTTTTGCGCCATTCTAATTGGTCTTAAAACCCTTGTTGACTGAATGAAAGGCCTACCAGGTGGAGGAGTTGAGAGAGTTCTGTTTGGTGGAGATGGAGACCTTTGAATCCTTCTTCCACTTTCCTTACTCTTGGAGATAACTGCAGATATTCAAACAACACCTCTTCTTCTCCAGCTCTTGACCTTGTAGTGATTCTTCTCATGAGTTTTCAGGCCTGCACTGCTGAAACCAGTTGATTCTTCCCCTTTGGAGTCGCAGATATGCAAATTATAGCTCTTTTCAAGCAAGAAAATTGTAGTAGATGCACATCAACTTTTGCTGCAATAAAAATGAGACCTCTAAGGTCCCACCGGCATGCCAAAACTATTGTTGCAAATCAGCAGCACCCCTGGATGCAAATCAAGGTTCTAAATGATGTTTAGAGCATCCAGTGTGATTGCACAACATGGAAACCTCTCTCCAAGTGTGGGACTTGTGAAAATGAGAGAGGAATCTCTAGAATAGAGGTTGGTTCCTCAAACTCCTCTGATTTAGATCTATATTTTGCACAACTACAGAGGTTCTAATCCTAATTCTACCCTAGATTGCAAGGAGACAGGGATAAAAATGCAAAAATGAAACTAAAATAAAGATGGTGATGCACCAAAAGGAGTGGTGAAACATTTTTGCCATGTAAATAGACACAAATTCATGAAATGCAACAAGGGAAAACATACACAAGCTGATAGATGTAATTAGAGGTCTTAAAATGAAGTAAAGCAATACAAACAGAGGACTGAAAGCATTCACAGAGTTTGCACTGTCAATTCCATGTAAAAATCTCTTGCATTCCACCATCAAAGAGGTATAAACCTGTTACAAATTGTGAAAAAGGTTTGATTCTTACAAATATCACTTGCTGGAGGTGAAAGAAGAAGTTTGTAATGCCAAAAAGTGTTCAACCATGAAGAAATGAGCCAAATCTAGCATACGGTGCATGGGTTGAGCCCAGAGAGAGAAAACATAAAAACATGGGAGCCCATTCCTCATTGATGGAAAATTCATTAAAAAAACATGGAGGACCTTACAAACCCATACCCCGTCATTTTTGACCATATTGGAGAAGAATGCGACCCATTCTGTATTAAATTTGGTTGTTGAAATGTCATTTCTGGCCATGGACACGTACCAGAACTATTTTTGAATTTTCTCTCTTCAAACTAAACCAAAATTAGAAATTGACTATGGAATCATGTAGAGAATTTTAACATCTTTCCAATGATATAAAGAACATGAAAATCTAAGCTCTGGATCAAAAGATATGATTGTTTGAAGATTTAGGGCAAAAACGGCCCAAAAATGGATCGGCGGGAAAAAATTTCAAATTTTACCTTTTTTTTGTCTTTGGAAAATTTTTCAAAAATTCCCCACGCTCCACTGGTCGGATGCCACGTGGCAGCTTCCTATTGGCTGCGGGCCTCAAATGGGAAAATTTTCCACAAAAACTCCGCCAAGCCATAATTTGAAAAATATGAGTTAGGAGGCAAACTTTACCTTGTGGAAAGGCATGAGAGAGAGCTCTATCTGATGGTGCCATTTTTAAAAGCGTTGAGTGCCTTAAAATAAAAAATGTTTGAGGCACAAGAGAGGCAAGAACACAAGGAGTTAACCACAAAAAATGGTAGGGCACATTTTGGATAACGAGGAGTCTTTTGGAAAAAATTTTCCGAAAGGCCTCGTGGCGCAATAATGAGATCCCTTGCCACGTGGCACCTAGAGTGGCAGAGTGCGGGAAATTTTGGAAAAATTTTCAAATGACCAAAAAGGTGCAAAAATTTGAATTTTGCCCCGACTCGACTTGGATTTGGCCCTGTTTTGCCCTAAAACTTCAAATTGCCATATCTTTCGATCCAGATCTTGATTTTTTGCAGTTCTTTATATAAATGGAAATCTTTGGTAAAATTTTATACAAGATTCTAGGGTTATTTTTTCATTTTGGTGGATTTTGGAGAGATAAAATCAAGAAACACCTCTAAAACGTGGTCATAGATAGAAATGACGTTTCAACCACCGATTTTAATGAAGAATGGATCGCATTCTCTCTCAAAGATGGTTAAAAATGTCGGGAATCCATTTGAACCAATCAGGTGCCCATGCTATTTTGGTGGCATTTTGGTCAATGGTCAAACCCTTGCACATTTTCCCATGTTTCTCTCTCTCACGGGTCGTGGTTTTGCCTTTGTAAAAGCTAGGATGAGTTCATTTTGAAAAAAGAGAGACACTTTTTCAGCTCTGCAACTTCCTTTTTCTTCCTCCTTCCAAAGAATTTGTGAAGAAATTTTACCTTTCCATGTAATGCAGCACCTTTTCTTGCCCCATCTCTGGATCATTTGTAATGTATGTATTGGATCGAGATGATGATATATGTTCGTGATTAAAATCCCTCAATCCTTTCATTATATCTATCATTGCTTTCTTGATCTTTCATTACATTTTGAGCATATGTGCATGTTTTGTGTTGTGTTTCCTTGTGGATTGTGTATTTCATGCAGCATTAAAGTGTTTACAACTCCTTTGGTGCATCACCTATTAGCATTAGTTATCTCTTTTTGCATTCTCTATCTCTGCTCCTTGGAATTTAGAGTAGATTTAGGAGTTTAAACCTCTACAATTATACAAGTAAAATAGCTAGTCGAGGAGGATTTGAGGAACCAGCCTCTAATCTAGAGATTCCTTTCTCATTTTGTAAGTCCCACACTTGGGGAAAGGATTCGATGTTGTGCAATCACACTAGATGCTAGTATGATCAAACTAGAAATCGATCGGCATCCGAGGGTGCTTGCTAATTTGCAACAACAGTTTTGGCATGCCAGTGGGACCTTAGAGGTCTTCCACTTTATCTTTGACAGGTTGGTGTGTTCCTGTTAAAGATTCAGCCTTTTGGAGGCACTTTCAAAAGCACATCTGGCGACTCCATCTGGTAAACAACTCATTCTCTAAGTTACAGACCTGTTTTCCATTCATTTCCATCCATTCTTCTTTCCATCATTTTCATTCTTTTCCATTCCATGAAGTTGTGCAATCATGACTTCATTTCCATCATGGAATTCACATTTACAACAGCAGTATATCACACCTCCAACATGTTTTACAAATCCTCCAAATCAGCATGTCTACCCATATGAGCAGCAGTGCCAAAGTCAGTTTGGATATGAAGCATGTCAAGCACAAGGGTATGCTGGTTGTGAGGGCAGTCAAGAAGAAAATGTAGATCTGCTGGAACAAATCCAAAAGATGGAGGTAAACATGGTGCAATCTAGGGCTCAAGCACAAATGAAAGCATTTAGAATTGGTTATAGAGCACTTATTGGATAATTGTTGAGCATTTATCATAGGGTTTAATCCCTTGGTCTATGGTACCTTTTAAGTGCCCCTTTTCCCTCGCTCACACCAAAAACAAAGTTGTCCATGAGTGGGACCTTTTCCAAGGCATTACACCCTCAAGAGAAGCTAGACTTCATGATTAAAACACTACCATTGCTTGCAAAGTGGATTTTGAAGGAATAAATTTGTATGAGAGGAGTATTCAACAACCTTGTCAACGGGTAAGCACACCATCTCATGCCTTTTCTCTCCCTCTTTCCCAATGCTGTTTTATCTCAGCAAGAGTGTCAAGTTTTAAACTCTCCATCTCATTGTCCCAAGTGTTGAATCTATTTCTCCATTCCCTAGTCTTCCACCCCATCTCAATTCTTCTACATCCTTTTCCCTTCCAAACAGCCATTCCCTCCAAAGAAACAAGAGTTCCTACCTCCTCCACCACCATGAAAAATTACAAAATCAATTGAGTTACTTTCCACTTCTCCTCTTGCATTCCCAAATCCATGTTGGGAGGTTAAAAATCAGAATGCCAATCAAGGAAAATAGCAGAAAAAGAAGAGCCAAACAAGGATGAAGAAATTCAAAGTCGAAGAGTTGGGCTCTTAAATTCGGGATTACAAAATCCCCTTGATGGTGAAACCAATAGAGGATGTTGAAGTTGGAGAACAAGTGGAAAAAAGGCTGATTTTATAACAGCGGTGAAGCGAGAAAAATGGCAGTTTGTTGGTGATGAGTTGGGTGTCCATGTTGGCACTTTGCCCAAAGATAATGCTAATCCAGGTTCCTCTTTCTCGTAAAATCAGCCATCGAGAAGGAAGGAAAACCATCTCAAAACCCCATCTTTGAGGAGCAAATGGATGAGGTCAAGTCAGTTTTTAAAATAGTAGAAGAAGGAAGCATTATTGATACATTTTTTGCTTTCATTTGAAGGGGCTGATTTGATTGATGAAGCCATTATGGAGGTGAACAAAACAGGTCCAAATTGTGAGCAAAAGGCACAAGAAATTTCATGCTTCTCTCCCACTTTATCTCCAACAATCTGATTTTTGGGATGAGTTTGGATTGACAAGTTTCATGTTTGAAAATGAAGTTATACAGGGTGAAGAAAATGTAGATTTGGAGGCCACCATACAAGAGGGAGAGATTTTGTTGTAGCAAGACATTCAAGAGTTTGATTTGCCATCGAGACTTAGAAGAATGTTTAGATGAAGAGCTAGCTGAAATTACCATGTTTCCTTCTTCACCATTCATTCTCCAACAACAAGAACTTTTTACGCCATGGACAAAAGAGTTCAAGGAAAATAGCCTAAGTTTGCAACATGCCTCTTGAATCAAAGCTTGAAGAATTTGATCTTCCAATTCATCCTGATGGAGGAGCTCCAAAGCCAACAATTTGTATATTGCGTGATCTTATGTGACAACAATGCAAAATTAACTTCATTGGATGTTGCTAATCAATAACAAGGAGTTGCACACTATAGAAGAGTTCCATGTTGCCATGAAGGAAGAGAAAGGGTAGAAAATATTTTATCCCAAATGGTCTTGTTATCCAAATGTTATCCCCTACTCATTTTGTCATTTTGTGGCTAACTCCTTTACATCTTTCCTTCTCTTGTGCCTCAGTCAAAATATTTTTCCAGGCACTCAAAACCTTCTGAAAATGGCACCGTTGGATAGAGATCTTTCTCATATTTCTAGAAAGGTAAATTTTTCCTCCTAACTCCACGTATTTTTCAAGTTATTGCTCAGCAGAGTTTTGGTGGGAAATTTTTCCCTAGAAGGCCCGCGACCAATAAAGGGGAGCTGCGCCACGTGTCCAAGGGCGAAAAAACACCAAGCGACCCGAAGGAAAAAATGGTCAGGAAGGGCCCATACCCAATCAAAATGTGCCATGTGGCACCTAGAGTGGCGGAGTGTGGGGAAAATTTGAAAAATGTTCCAAAGACCAAACGGGTAAAAATTCAAACTTTTTGCCCGCCGATCCGATTTTGGCCTGTTTTTGCCCTAAAACTTCAAATCGCCATAACTTTCGATCCAGAGCTCAAATTTTCACGTTCTTTATATCAATGGAAAGATGGTGAAATTCTCTACAATATTCCATGGTAAATTTTGAATTTTAGTCTACTTTGGAGGAGAAAATTAAAAAACACTTTGGTACGCGCCCATGGGCCAGGCGACGTTTTTAACAACCAATTTTAATGCAAAATGGGTCACATTCTTCTCAACATGGTCAAAAATGTAGGGCATGGGTTTGTAAGGACCTCCATTGTTTTAATGCATTTTGGTCAATGGGAATGGCTCCCACGTTTTTCATGTTTTCTCTCTCCACAGGCTCGACCCATATGCTTTGTAAAAGCAGATTTGGCTCATTTTTCAAAGTGGGAACACTTTTTTACACAGCAAGCTTCTGTTTTCATCTTCAGCAAGTGATTTTAGAAGTATCAGACCTTCCAGGGATTGTAATAGGCCTTTTTTTCCTCTTTGGTGTTGGAATGCAAGGATTTTGATGTTGAAAATCACAATGCAGGCTCTGTGAATGCTTTCAGTCCTTTGCATGTGTTGTTTGTTTCATTTCAAACCTTTGATTACAACTTATCAACCTGTGCATGATGTTTTATGCTACAATTTCTGATTTGTGTCTATTTGCATGAGCAAAAATGTTCACCACTCCTTTGGTGCATCACCATCATTAGTTTAGTTTCAATTTTTGCATTTCTTATCCCTGTCTCCTTGCAATCTAGGATAAAATTAGGATCTGAACCTCTGCAGTTGTGTAAATAATAGATCTAATCAGAGGAGTTTGAGGAACCAGCCTCTAATCTAGAGATTCCTCTCTCATTTTACAAGTCCCACACTTGGAGAGAGGTTTCAATGTTGTGCAATCACACTGGATGCCTAAAACATCAACTTAGAAACCTGATTTGCATCCAGGGGTGCTGCTGATTTGCAACAACAGTTTTGGCATGCCGGTGGGACCTTAGAGGTCTCATTTTTATTGCAGCAAATTTGATGTGCATCTGCTACAATTTTCTTGCTTAAAAGAGCTATAAATTGCACATGGTGACTCCAAGGGGAAGAATCAACTGGTTTCAGCAGTGTAGGCCTGAAAACTCATGAGAAGAATCACTACAAGGTCAAGAGCTGGAGAAGAAGAGGTGTTGTTTGAATATCTGTAGTTATCTCCAAGAGTAAGGCAAAGTGGGAGGAGAATCCAAAGGTCTCCATCTCCACCAAATAGAACTCTCTCAACTCCTCCACCTGGTAGGCCTTTCATTCAATCAACAAGGGTTCTAAGGCCAATTAGAATGGCACAAAACAACCCCTATGTCAATTTCACTGGCAACAGCCCACTTGCTCTCAATGCACAAAATCCAATTCCAATTGCAGCCTTGAAGAACATTCCATACTTCACTGGAGAGAATCAGACTACTCCTGGTGATCATGTTAAAGACATTGCCAACCTTTGTGTAATTCATGAAATCAATGAGATGCAAGTTACTGTCAAATTGCTGGCATCTTCATTCAAGGGGAAGGCTTTGCAATGGTTTAGAAGCCTTGCCTTAGGTTCTATTCAAAATTGGAACCAGCTATGTGTAGCACTTCATGAGTAATTTGGAGAGAAGGGAGACAACTTGTCTCTTTTGGAGCAGCTAACAACCATCAAGAGAGCTCCCAATGAGCAGCTGACTGATTTCAACTTCAGATTTCAAAGGACTTGGGAGAGAATTCTAGTGGCAGTCAGGCCAACAGCAGAAGGTGCTTTTCTTTACTATCTCAAAGCTCTAAATTCTGATATTTCTATGTTAATTCAGTCCATGGGAGGCATAACTATCCCTATTGCTTATAGCATTGCCATTAGAGCTGAAAATTGTTTGATCCAAGCTGGCAAACTAGCCCCTAGACCTCCCATGCCATTGTTTCCAAGTTTAGAGAGCCCAAACACTAATCAAGCACCTAATTTGGCTCCTTCTCCCACTCCTAGAAATCAGAATTCAAGTGAAGCTTCCACTTCATCTTCTAGTGCCTCAAATGAACTTCAAGAAGTCATGAAGCAATTGTAAAATTTAGGTAATGAGCTGGTTACTCTCAAGAGGAAACAAGCCCAAAGTTTTAGACCTTCCTTCCAGCCTCAAGCTCAGCCTAACAGCCATATCAACCTCATAGACCACCCAATCCAGCTGCAAATCTAAATCAAGCAAGGCCTCCTACCAATAGACCATTTCAGCCCTATAATCCAAATGCTATATCTACCTCTAAGGCATTGGTGCCAACACAAAACAACGTTGCTCAAGAGTATGATTGGTGTTTTCCATGCAATGAACCTCACAACCAATCTATGTGTTTCAACGGTGCCTTGAATCAAGCATTAATGGTGACAACTACTGGTGTGGAGGGTGAGGAAGTCAAGGAAACAACCAACAAAAGAAACATTCCAAAGCAATCAGCTCCAAATGACACCACACTTGTGAAGTTCGGCGGGCGAGAGGATTTTTGTGGCATAAATCAAATAGTCTCTCAAGGTGTTGCAGCCAACACAAGGTCAAAAAGAAGGAATTTGGGTGAAGAACAGCCATTAGCTCCAACCAATCCACAACCTTTTATGGCTCCACAAATGGTTGGCAAACAAAATCTAGTTGTAAATGCACAAGGGCAGCCAAGAACAACTCCTAGACCAACTCAAATACCAGTTGTTGCTGCCCACATGCAAGGGATGAATATGCAAACCAAGGGACAAGCAAAGAGATCCTTCATCACCATTTAGTATCATTGATCAGATGAAGAAGACAAATGTAAATATATCAATGTGGGAATCCCTATCTATCCCAGGCCAGAGAGATTTGCTACAAGCTGCCATGAAGGACTGGCCAACTTCGAATCAACAAGTCCAAATGCAAGAGAAAGTGCTCACAAATGTTGCCCAGCCTGAAGGGAATCATGGAGGACATAGCAAGGTAAAATGTTGAAGCCCCCTCCTTTCTATGTTTCATTAATCATTGGAAATCAGTTAGTGCACAATTGCATGATAGATTCCAGGGCAAGTAGCTCAGTGATGCCTAAACAAATAGCTGATCAGCTAGGGCTCCAGTATGAAACCATATCCAAAGGAGTAGTGCAGTTGGATGGGACAAGTAACAATAGTTGGAGTGATTAGAAACTTGAGTCTTACCTTGCATGCATGTCCAAATGTTGTTGTTTTACAAGATGTATCAGTTATAGACCTTCCACCACTCTTTTCCCTATGCTTGTCAAGGGACTTCACAGCCAAGATTGGAGGATATTTTTCTATTGATTGGTCACACATGCTATTCAGAATGAGGTATGGAACCAAAGCTACAATCAGGTCTGAACCTATTGCAAACTTCCACATTGAGCCCTACACTCCAAGTCAGATCAATGCCAACTGTTCGGCATTTGATCAAGAAGATCACCCAAGCACTGATGAAGCTGACACCAAGGTTGGAAGCATCCCGGATCTAACTCTTGATGAATGGGCAAACAAGGTGCATGCTTTTGATCCTTATCAAGAAGTAGAAGAAGAATCGAGCTAGATCTCTATTGCATACATCAAGAAGATCAGCCCATTCCTAGCATCACCAAGCCAAACCACAAGGATGACAATGAGGTATGGCAGCTATTTTTTGATGGATCAAGGACTAGATAAGGTGTAGGAGGTGGAGCTATGCTTGTTTCACCTCAAGGAGTAAAGTACTATTCAGCTTTTAGATTTCAGTTTGAATGCTCCAATAACACTATTGAATATGAAGCCTTGGTACAAGGGATGCATTGGGCAATAAAGAGAGGAATAAAGAACTTGCAAGTCTTTGGTGACAGTGAATTGATTGTAAATTAGGTCAAGGGACAGCATCTTTGCCAAGAATGATCTACTCAAGTGCTACAAGAACAGGGTGTGGGACCTCATTGAAGATTTTGAGGGTTTTGGCATCAAATCAATTCCTAGGAAAGAGAACCAAGCTGCTGATAGGCTTGCAGCAGTTGGGGCAGCCTTTGACATTGTGGAGAGCATTCAAAAAGATAAGG
Source organism: Taxus wallichiana var. yunnanensis (assembly GCA_018340775.1). Taxonomy (NCBI): domain Eukaryota; kingdom Viridiplantae; phylum Streptophyta; class Pinopsida; order Cupressales; family Taxaceae; genus Taxus; species Taxus wallichiana. The sequence continues at coordinate 474,057,139 of CM031237.1, forward strand.
TACAGCCAAACATCCATGTGATTGTGAGGCCTTCAGTGCCGGATAACAATGTAAGTTGGCAAGTGTTTGAGAATGACCAGCAAATCATCCATTTCTTACAAGAAGAAGCTAAGTTCTCAGCTAAAAATTAGGAAAAATTGGAACAGCAGTATGGTGACCAAGTGGTACAGCTGAGAACTAACAAGCTACCCAAGGGACTTATCACTTTGGAGTCCATTTTCAATCCCAATGATCAGTTTAGGAAAGAGAAAGCAAACATTCAGGTCAAGAGAGAAGATTCAGTATCCATCTTGGTGGAAGAGAACAAACCATTACAAATTGGAAATATGACAACTGAACAAGAAAGGTATGAGTTCATACAATTTGTGTCAAGAGTTCCCTGATGTGTTTGCTTGGAGCTACAAAGATTTGAAAGGTTTCAATCCCAAGTTAGCTCAACACACCATTGAGTTGGACCCAAATACTAAGCCCATCAGGTAGAAACAAAGGCCAGTCAATCCACACATGGAACCTCTCATGAGGAAGGAATTGAACAAGTTGATTGAGTCAAGAATCATATTCCCAATCAAGCATTCTAGTTGGTATTGTTGCCAACTTCAGTTCAAATCAGGCACAATTAGGAAGGATGGAAATCAGGTTCTAAATTGATGTTTTAGGCATCCGGTGTGATTGCACAACATGGAAACCTCTCTCCAAGTGTGGGACTTGTGAAAATGAGAGAGGAATCTCAACTTAGAGGCTGGTTCCTCAAACTCCTCGATTTAGATCTATATTTTGCACAACTACGAAGAGGTTGAGATCCTAATCCTACTCTAAATTGCAAGGAGACAGGGGATAAAAATGTAAAAATGAAACTAAACTAAAGATGGTGATGCACCAAAAGGAGTGGTGAAGGTTTTTTTGCCATGTAAATAGATAAAAATTCATGAAATGCAATAAGGGAAAACATACACAAGGTGATAGATGTAATTAGAGGTCTTAAAATGAAGTAAAACAATACAAACGAGAGGGTGAAAGCATTCACGAGTTGCCTTTATCAATTCCATGTAAAAATCTCTTGCATTCCACCCTCAAAGAGGTATAAACCTACTACAATACTTGAAAAGGTTTGATTCTTACAACTATCACTTGCTGGAGGTGAAAGAAGAAGTTTTCTATGCCAAAAAGTGTTCAACCATGAAGAAATGAGCCAAATCTGGCTTTTACAGTACATGGGTCGAGCCCAGGAGAGAGAAAACATGAAAAACACATGGGAGCCATCCCTCATTGATGGAAAATGCATTAAAACAGCATGGAGGACCTTACAAACCCATACCCTGTCATTTTTGACCATATTGGAGAAGAATGCGACCCATTCTATATTAAATTTGGTTGTTGAAATGTCATTTACGGCCATGGAATCGTACAGAACCATTTTTGATTTTCTCTCCAAACTGAACCAAAATTAGAAATTGACCATGGAATCATGTAGATAATTTTAACAGCTTTCCAATGATATAAAGAACGTGAAAATCTAAGCTCTGGATCAAAATATATGATCGTTTGAAGATTTAGGGCAAAAACGGCCCAAAAACGGATCGGCGGGAAAAAATTTCAAATTTTACCTTTTTTTTGTCTTTGGAAAAAATTTCAAAAATTCCCCGTGCTCCGCTAGTCGGATGCCATGTGGCAAGCTCTGATTCACTCTGGAATTCTCTCTCTTCTCAAACCTAGCCAATTTTCAAGCGCCTTCTTGTGACACGTCGGATTTTCCTTTGAAAAAACCATTTTATACTCTTTGACCCAAAAAAAAAATTTTCAAATTTGCCTCCGACCCCAAACTCCTTTGCCACATGGCAGCTTCCTATTGGCTGCGGGCCTCAAATGGGAAAATTTTCCACAAAAACTCCGCCGAGCCATAACTTGAAAAATATAAGGAGTTAGGAGGCAAACTTTACCTTTCTGGAAAGCTGAGAGAGAGCTCTATCTGATGGTGCCATTTCAAAAGCCTTGAGTGCCTGAAAATCAAAAAAATAGATTGAGGCACAAGAGAGGCAAGAACACAAGGAGTTAGCCACAAAAAGCAGTCAGGGCACCATTTTGGATAACAATTTTGGTGACTCGAGAGGGTCATCTTTGCTAGATGAAAATACCAGTTTCTGAAGTATTCCATTGGGCATGGAGTCATCAAATATTCTATTTAGAACCTCAGTGACTTAGAATGTGCAAGGAGGAAGATGGAATATCACATGATGGAAGCAAGGACTACAAAACATCTCAGGGATAGCAAGTGTGCCAAAGCACTTAGGGAAAGCAAAACTAACCTACAAGCAAAACAATGTGCAAAGCACTTGGAGGAATGAAAATATAATCTAATATTTACAAGGTGGTAAATTTCCCTCTAGAAATAACGCTTGAGATAGATTCCATTGACTAGAATCTAGGTTCTTCACCATCCAATGAGGCCAATTGGAAAGCATTGTTGTTCTTGCACTTCGTGACCATGTATGGGCCACTCCAAATGGCATCAAATTTTGAATGCCTTCCCGGTTTTGCTCTATCCACATCCCATTTCAACACTAGATCTCTAACACGAAAAGATCTATCCTTGGCCTTCCTATCAAAGGTCTTTTTGATCAAAGCTTGATCCTTTTCCATTGCTTGGGATGCCGATTTCGACCTCCTGCAGCTCCATCAACTCTGCATATCTCACCTCCATGGGCTCAAACTCTAGCAACTCTAATTTCTTCATGAGTTCCAATGTTGGCAACTCAAGTGACATGGGCAAGATTGCCTCTCTTCCATAAACAAGCTTGAATGGAGAGTTACCTATGGATCTCTTGGGAGTTATCCTATCAGCCCATAAGGCTGATTTCAGTTTGGTATGCCAAGACCTCTGATTCTCATCAAGAGTCCTCCTAATGATCCTCAACAAGTTCTTGTTTGTAGACTCGGCCTAGCCATTACCTTGAGGGTAATAGTTTGATGAAGTGCTTAGGTAGATCCCGTTCTTGATAGCCCACTCAGTCACCTTGGATCCAATGAATGCCAATGCATTATCTGAGATTATTGTAGCAAGGTATACCAAATTGGTTGTTATCCCCTCATAAAAGTCTAAGATGTTGGACTCATTTGCTTCTTTGAGTGCTCTGCTTGCTTGATCCACTTGGTGAAGTAGTCCGTGGCTATCAAAATCCATTTGTGCCTTTGACTTGAATTAGGATTAATGACTCAATGAAGTCCAAACCCCATTGCATGAATGGCTGGTCAATTGAGATTGGATGCAATGGAAGGGCAGCAAGTCTCTCTTTTCCTGTGAAGAATGCACAATTCTTACACCTCTTGATCCATGCATAGCAATCACTGAAAATTTTAGGCCAATAATAACCAGCCTTCATGATTTTTACATCTTTATCACTCTTGGTGCAAAATGACCAATATTTTGCTGATCCACCATGGAACTCTTCAACACCCTATGAATCTGATTTGTGCTAATGCATCTCAGCAGCACTCCATTCACATCTTTCTTGAACAAAACTCCATCAACAATGGCATATGGGATAGCCTGCAATCTGAAGTGTCTTCTTTGGGTCTTGTTCATCTCCGGAGGGCATAGGCTTGTGCTTAGGAAGTGCATTATACCTTGGGTCCAGCAAGGAGTGGGGGCAGCATTGTTTTCTTCTTGAGTGCCACATGGCTCATGGCTGTCTTGAATCTGTCAAAACAGCCTCTCCTTCATTACATGCTTCTTTTTGCTTCCCAAAACCAGCTGCTCACACAATCCTTTTCCTCTTACCTAGCTTGGTGATTTTGATCTCAATGTCATACTCCATGACACGGGTGATCCAACTGTCCTTTTCTCGTTCAAATCTTTGTTGAGGAGGAAGTCCTTAACCTTGACATGTGAGACCAGCAACTCGACCTTGTTGTTTGAGACTAAATGCTTGAATTTCTTCAAGCTTCTGATTACTGCCAGCACATGCTTCTCAATAAAAGAGTACTTCACCTCATAGTCATCTAGGCTCTGGCTGAAGAAGGCAATTGGCTGCTCATCATTATCCTTGTTCTGCTATACCAAAATGGCAGAAATAGTGTCATTACCTCCAAATGCATAGAGGATGAAATCCTTGGAGAAGTCGGGTTGATGAGAGTTGGTGCTTGAGAAATGGCTTCTTTGATTGCTTCAAAACTCTCCTTGCCTTCTGCTGTCCACTTGAAAGCCATGCTCTTCTTTAACATTTTGGTGATGGGCTTGACAAGGGCTGCAAAATCTGGGACAAACCTCCGAACAAATTTTATCCTCCCCAAGAAACTCTGAAGGGCTTTCTTGTGGCTTGGCAATGGTAGTGCTCTTATGGCTTCGACTCTCTCTGGATCAATTGTTAATCCTTCTTTGGAGACAATATGGCCAAGGAGCTTTCCTTCATGTGCAAGAAAGATACACTTCTTAGGATTCAAAGACACTCCAAATTTCCTACACCTCGTGAAAACTTGTCTCAAATGAGAGAGGTGGTCTGCTGCATTTTTGGAAAAAATAGTGATATCATCAAGGTAAATCAGCACCACGTTGTTAATCAAACCTTTGAACGCCATGTCCATTGCTCTTTGGAAGGTAGCACCAGCGTTGGACAGCCCAAATGGCATCTTCCTGTATGTAAAAGTCCCCCATTTGGTTGTGAAGGCTGTCTTGAATTGGTCTTCTTCCTTCACCATAATCTGATTGTAGCGGAGTAGCCATCAAGTAGTGAAAACCTCTCGGAGCCAGCCACTGACTTGCAAGATTTGCTCCATGGAAGGGAGTGGGTAATGGTCCTTGAGAGATGCTCTATTTAAGTCTCGAAATCAACACACAATCTGATCTCTCCACTCTTCTTTCTAATTTAGAACAAGTTGGAAACCCAACTAGAATGCTTGATTGGGAATATGATTCTTGACTCAATCAGCTTGTCCAATTCTTTCCTCATGAGAGGCTCCATGTGTGGATTGATTGGTCTTTGTTTCTGCCTGACAGGCTTAGTATTTGGATCCAATTCAATGGTATGCTGAGCTAAGTTGGGATTGAAACCTTTCAAATCTTCATAGCTCCATGCAAACACATCAGGGAACTCTTGACACAGCTGTACGAACTCATACCTTTCTTGATCAGTTGTCATCTTTCCAATTTGCAATGGTTTGTTCTCTTCTACCAAGATGGATATTGAATCCTCTCTCTTGACCTGAATGTTTGCTTTCTCCTTTCTAAACTGATCATTGGGATTAAAAATGGACTCCAAAGTGATAAGTCCCTTGGGTAGCTTGTTAGTTCTCAGCTGTACCACTTGGTCACCATACTGCTGTTCCAATTTTTCTTGATTCTTAGCTGAGAACTCGGCTTCTTCTTGCAAGAAATGGATGATTTGTTGGTCATTCTCAAACACTTGCCAACTGACATTGTTATCTGGCACTGAAGGCCTCACAATCACGTGGATGTTTGGTTGTACCTTGTCTTGTTGAATGCTTTCCACAATGTCAAAGGCTGCCCCTACTGCTGCAAGCCTGTCAGCAGCTTGATTCTCTTTCCTAGGAATGGATTTGATGCCAAAACCCTCAAAATCTTCCATGAGGTCCCACACCCTGTTCTTGTAGCACTTGAGTAGATCATTCTTGGCAGCATGTTGTCCCTTGACCTGATTTACAATCAATTCACTGTCACCAAAGACTTGCAAGTTCTTTATTTTCTTCTTGATTGCCCAATGCATCCCTTGCACTAAGGCTTCATATTCAGCAATGTTATTGGAGCATGCAAACTGAAATCTAAAAGCTGAATAGTACCTTACTCCTTGAGGTGAAACAAGCATGGCTCCACCTCCTGCACCTTGTCTACTTCTTGATCCATCAAAAAACAGCTACCATACCTCATTGTCATCCTTGTGGTTTGGCTTGGTGATGTTAGGAATAGGCTGATTTTCTTCATGTATACAATAGACCCCTAGCTCAGATTCTTCTACTTCTTGATAAGGATCAAAAGCATGTACCTTGTTTGCCCATTCATCAAGAGTTAGATCCAGGATGCTCCCAACCTTGGTGTCAGCTTCATCGGTGCTTGGGTGGTCTTCTTGATCAAATGCTGAACAATTGGCGTTGATCTGACTTGGAGTGTAAGGCTCAATGTGGAAGTTTGCAATAGGTTCAGACCTGATTGTAGCCTTAGTTCCATACCTCATTCTAAATAGCATGTGTGACCAATCAGTAGACAAATATCCCCAATCTTGTTTGTGAAGTCCCTTGACAAGCATAGGGCAAAGAGTGGTGGAAGGTCTATGACTGATACATCTTGTGAAACAACAACATTTGGACATGCATGCAAGGTAAGACTCAAGTTTCTAATCACCCCAATTTGTTATTACTGCTGTCCCATCCAACTGCACTACCCCTTTGGATATGGTTTCATACTGGAGCCCTAGCTGATCAACTATTTGTTTAGGCATCATTGAGCTACTTGCCCCGGAATCTATCATGCAATTGTGCACTAACTGATTTCCAATGATTAATGAAACATAGAAAGGAGGGGGCTTCAACATTTTACCTTGCTTGTCCTCCATGATTTCCCTCAGGGGAAGGAAACATTTGTGAGCACTTTCTCTTGCATCGAACTTGTTGATTCGAAGTTGGCAGTCCTTCATGGCAGCTTGTAACAAGTCTCTTTGGCCTGGGATAGATAGGGATTCCCACATTGATATATTAACATTTGTCTTCTTCATCTGATCAATGATACTGAATGGTGATGAAGGATCTCTTTGCTGTCCCTTTGCTTGTACATTCACTCCTTGCACGTGGGCAGCAATAACTGGTATTTGAGTTGGTCTAGGAGCTGTTCTTGGCTGCCCTTGTGCATTTGAAATTGGATTTTGCTTGCCAACCATTTGTGGAGCCATGGAAGGTTGTGGATTGGTTGGAGCTAATGGTTGTTCTTCACCCAAATTCCTTCTTTTTGACCTTGTGTTGGCTGCAACACCTTGAGAGACCGTTTGATTCATGCCACAAAAATCCTCTGCTTGCCAATTTACCAACGTGGTGTCATTTGGGGCTGATTGTTGTTGGAATGTTTCTTGTTGTTGGTTGTTTCCTTGACTGCCCTCACCCTCCACACCAGTAGTTGTCACCATTAATGCTTGATTCAAAGCACCATTGAAGCACATGGATTGGTTATGAGGTTCATTGCATGGAAAACACCAGTCATACTCCTGAGCAATGTTGTTTTGTGTTGGCACCAATGCCTTAGAGGCTAGATATGGCATTTGGATTGTAGGGCTGAAATGGTCTATTGGCAGGAGGCCTTGTTTGATTCATATTTGCAGCTGGATTAGGAGGTCTTTGTGGTTGGTATGGCTGCTGTTGGGCTGAGCTTGGGGCTGGTAAGAAGGTCTAAAACCTTGGGCTTGCTACCTCTTGAGAGTGACTAGCTCATTGCCTAGGTTTTGCAATTGCTTCATGACTTCTTGAAGCTCATTTGGGGCACTTGGAGATGAAGTAGAAGCTTCATTTGAACTCTGATTTCTAGGAGTGGGAGAAGGAGCCAAATTAGGTGCTTGATTGGTATTTGGACTCTCTAAACTTGGAAACAATGGCATGGGAGGTCTAGGGGCTAGTTTGCCAGCTTGGATCAAACAATTTTCAGCCCTAATGGCAATGCTATAAGCCATAGGGATAGTTATGCCTCCCATGGACTGAATCAACATAGAAATATCAGAATTTAGAGCTTTGAGATAGTAGAGAAAAGCACCTTTCTGTTGGTCTGACTGCCACTGGAATTCTCTCCCAAGTCTTTTGAAATCTGAAGTTGAAATCAGTCAGCTACTCATTGGGAGCTCTCTTGATGGTTGTCAGCTGCTCCAAAAGAGACAAGTTGTCTCCCTTCTCTCCAAATTGCTCATGAAGTGCTATACATAGCTGATTCCAATTTGTGATAGAACCAACTCCAAGGCTTCTAAACCATTGCAATGCTTTCCCCTTGAATGAAGATGCCAACAATTTGACAGCCACTTGCATCTCATTGATTTCATGAATTACACAAAGATTGGCAATGTCTTTAACATGATCACCTGGAGTAGTCTGATTTTCTCCAGTGAAGTAGGGAATGTTCTTCAAGGCTGCAATTGGAATTGGATGTTGTGCATTGAGGGCAAGTGGGCTGCTACCTATGAAGTTGACATAGGGGTTGTTTTGTGCCATTCTAATTGGTCTTAGAACCCTTGTTGATTGAATGAAAGGCCTACCAGGTGGAGGAGTTGAGAGAGTTCTATTTGGTGGAGATGGAGACCTTTGGATTCTCCTCCCACTTTGCCTTACTCTTGGAGATAACTGTAGATATTCAAACAACACCTCTTCTTCTCTAGCTCTTGACCTTGTGGTGATTCTTCTCATGAGTTTCAGGCTTGCACTACTAAAAATAGTTGATTCTTCCCCTTGGAGTCACCAGATATGCAAATTATAGCTCTTTTCAAGTAAGAAAATTGCAGCAGATGCACATCAACTTTGCTGTGATAAAAATGAGACCTCTAAGGTCCCACCGGGCGTGCCAAAACTGTTGTTGCAAATCAGAAGCACCCCTGGATGCAAATCAAGGTTCTAAATTGATGTTTTAGGCATCCAATGTGATTGCACAACATGGAAACCTCTCTCCAAGTGTGGGACTTGTGAAAATGAGAGAGGAATCTCCAGATTAGAGGCTGGTTCCTCAAACTCCTCTGATTTAGATCTATATTTTACACAACTACAGAGGTTCAGATCCTAATCCTACTCTAAATTGTAAGGAGATAGGGATAAAAATACAAAAATGAAACTAAACTAAAGATGGTGATGCACCAAAAGGAGTGGTGAAACATTTTTTGCCATGTAAATAGACACAAATTCATGAAATGCAACAAGGGAAAACATACACAAGCTGATAGATGTAATTAGAGGTCTTAAAATGAAGTAAAACAATACAAACAGAGGACTGAAAGCATTCACAGAGTTTGCACTGTCAATTCCATGTAAAAATCTCTTGCATTCCACCCTCAAAGAGGTATAAACCTGCTACAATACTTGAAAAAGGTCTGATTCTTACAACTATCACTTGCTGGAGGTGAAAGAAGAAGTTTTCTATGCCAAAAAGTGTTCAACCATGAAGAAATGAGCCAAATCTAGCTTTTACAGTACATGGGTCGAGCCCAGGAGAGAGAAAATGTGAAAAATGCATGGGAGCCATCCCTCATTGATGGAAAATGCATTAAAACAGCATGGAGGACCTTACAAACCCATACCCTGTCATTTTTGACCATATTGGAGAGGAATGCAACCCATTTTGTATTAAATTTGGTTGTTGACATGTCATTGTTGTTGCAAATTAAAAAGCACCCCGGATGCAAATCAAGTTTCTAAGTTGATGTTTCGGGCATCTAGTGTGATTGCACAACATTGAAACCTCTCTCCAAGTGTGGGACTTGTAAAATGAGAGAGGAATCTCTAGATTAGAGGCAGGTTCCTCAAACTCCTTTGATCGAGATCTATTATTTGCTGGTTGTAGAGGTTCGAGATCCTAATTTTATCTTAATTTGCAAGGAGACAGGGATAAGAAATGTAAAAATTAAAACTAAACTGATAAGGGTGATACACCAAAGGAGTGGTGAGCACTTCTTGCTCATGAAAATTGACACAAATCAGAAATTGCAACATAAAACATCATGCACAAGTTGATAAGCTGTAAACAAGGGTTTGAAATGAAGCAAACAACACATACAAAGGACTGAAAGCATTCACAGAGCTTGCATTGTGATTTTCAACATCAAAATCCTTGTATTCCAACACCAAAGAGGTAGAAAAACCTGTTACAATCCCTAGAAGGTCTAATACTTGCCAAAATCACTTGTTGAAAGTGAAAACAGAAGCTTGTTGTGCAAAAAAAGTGTTCCCCCCTTTGAAAAATGAGCCAAATCGGCTTTTACAGTGCATGGGTCGAGCCCAGGAGAGAGAAAATGTGAAAAAATGTGGGAGCCATTCCCCATTAACCAAAATGCATTAAAAACAGCATGGAGGTCCTTACAAACCCATGCCCTGACATTTTTGACCATGTTGGAGAAGAATGCGACCCATTTTGCATTAAAATTGGTTGTTGAAACATCAGTTCTGTCCATTGGCACGTACAGAAGCGTTTTTGATTTTCTCTCCTCAAACTGAACCTAAATTCAAAAAATGACCATGGAATCTTGTAGAGCATTTCACCAACTTTCCATTGATGTAAAGAACGTGAAAATCGAGCTTTGGATCAAAAGTTATGGCAATTTGAAGTTTTATTCGGATCGCTTTGATATTTTTTGACTGGACACGTGGCGAGTTACGATTGGCACGGACCTTGCAAGGGAAAATTTCCAACAAAAACTCTGCGAGCCATAACTTGAAAAAAATACGTGGAGTTAGGAGGAAATCTTTACCTTTCTAGAAATCTGAGAAAGAGCTCTATCCAATGGTGTCATTTCCAGAAGGTTTTGAGTGCCTAAAAAGTAAAAATTTATGATTGAGGCACAATAGAAGGAAAGAATGAAAGGGATTTAGCCACAAAATGAGCGGGGGACACATTTGGATAACAGTTTTGGTGACTCGAGAGGGTCATCGCCCTTTGGATGAATGATCAGTAGCCTGAAGCAATCCATTGGGCATGGAGTCATGAGTAGTAGCCTAAAAACTGATCTAAACTTTGAAAACTTCCCTCTGAACCGCTTGAATCCCACTGGACATGGAGTTGTTCCCACCAAAATGCCATCAAAACAAACTATGCAAGAGTGAAACCAGCAGCACCAAAACTATGTACAAACTGAAAATCATACATGCTCTAAATGGAACATGCAGAGTGTGCACAAGCACTTCTTCTACTGAAAGCAAACCTACCTACTCTACTCTAACTGGAAGCAAAGGTGAGCTAAATGAACCCTACAATTGGTTGTGCAAAATAGCTTCCTTTCTTCAAAATTGGCAGCCATGCAAATGATTTGGAGCTGAGTATGGCTGATTGGATGAGTGGAAAATCAACAAGAAGCTGGTCTTCTACCAAAATTAGCAAGGTGTCAACTAAAAACAAATCCAATACCTCTTTTAGTTGCTCTGCATTTGGATTGGAGAGGTATGACAGCTGATCCTTGGAACTTTGCAGCTCATCCTCATGCTTAGAAGCAAGCATGACTGGTTGTGGCTTCTCCTTTGGCTCCAATGAAGCCAAATACCTGATTGGGCAAGGTCTGATCCGTTGAGTATGCCCATAATTCTGATTTTCAACTCCAAGAATGGAGTTCTCTTGTAGACCTTGAATGGATGGTGTGGAAGCAATGGTAGAACCCTTCTGCCCTTTCTCTTCCTCCAATGAAGGACATGAAAGATTAAAATCTTCCAATCTTGGTTCCAAAGAGCTTCTATAAGATGTAGGCTGCTGCAAATGAATACTCTCCTCCATGATAGTAGGCTCTTGTGTTTGGAAGATGGATGATGAAAGAGAGAATGGTGGAAACTCAACCGGTTCTTCTTCATCAAAATAGTCCTCCAAATCAGACAGGTAAACTGCCTCATTGTTGTCCTGCTGCAAATGTTCAACCTCTCCCATGGCATTCTCTTGATCTGCAACTTGATCACCATGGTTTCTTTCATCCTCCAGCATTGAGTTTGAGGGATCAAACTCTTCTTCAGTACTAGAACTTGAGAGAGATGAAGTAGAGAGAAGAACTGAAGGTTCTTCTATAACCTGCTTTGTGCTCAAAGCCTTTGGATCTGCACTTTTCTCCCCCACACCTAGAATGTGCTCCTCTTCCTTTGGATTTGGAGCAACTTCTCCTTCCTCTTGCTGTCCCTCATGACTGATTTTTGTAATTTGAATTGGATCAACATTTCCTTCAAATAGGGTGCCAACATGGACACTATATTCGAACAAATTGATTGTTGATCTCGTAACTCCTTTTTCTCTTCTTCTGCTGCAACAAAATCAGTCCTGACCACCATTTGTTCTGTAACTCCAACCTCTTCTGAAGGTTTCATCAGCAAAGGGATCTTCTTCATCCCAAATTTAAGAGCCCAACTCTTCAAAATTTGAATTTCTTCATCCTTGTTTGGCTTCTCTTTTTGCTGTCCTTCATGACTGATTTTTGTAATTTTTGTGGTGGTAGAGGAGGTAAAACCTCTTGTTTCTTTGGAGGAGAGGGCATTTCATTTAGCTCTTGTGGAGGGGATGACTGTTTGGAAGGGAAAAGGATAGAAGAATTGAGATGAGGTGGAAGACTAGGGGTGGAGAAATGGATTCAACACTTGGGACGACTTTTGAGATGGAGAGTTTAAAACTTGACACCTGTTGAGATAAAACAGATTGGGAAAGAGGAAAAGAAAAGGCATGAGATGGTGTGCTTACCCATTGACAATGTTGTTGAATACTCCTCTCATACACCTCTATCCCTTCAATCCACTTTGCAAGCAATGGTAGCCTTGCAATCATGAATTCAAGCTTCTCTTGAGGGCTGTAATGCCTTGGGAAAGGTCCCACCCATGGACAGGGTGCTCCACAACCGATTCCAAATGCTTTCATTTGTGCTTGAGAGCCTGGATTGCACCATGTTTACCTCCATCTTTTGGATTTTCTCTAAAGAGACCAGCATCTTACATCTGATTGTCTTCATTGTATGCACACCCTTACTCTTGGAAAGCTCCATAGCCAAACTGATTTTGGCATTGCTGCTCATATGGGTATGTATGCTGATTTTTAATTTGTTCAAAATGCTGATTTGGAGGATTTAAAAACATGTTGGAGGTGGGAAACATTGCTGCTGTTGTAAATAAGAGTTCTATGATGGAAATGAAGTCATGATTGCACAACTTCATGGAATGGAAAAGAATGAAAGAGATGGAAAGAATAATGGATGGAAATGGATGAAAAACAGGTCTGCAACTTCAGAAATGGGTTGCTGATCAGATGGAGTCGCCAGATGTGTTTGCAAGTGCCTCCAAAGGCTGAAATCTTCACAAGAACACACCAACCTGCAAAAGATGAAGTGGAAGACCTCTAAGGTCCCACCGGGCGTGCCAAAACTGTTGTTGCAAATCAGCAGCACCCCTGGATGCAAATCAGGTTTCTAAGTTGATGTTTCAGGCATCCAGTGTGATTGCACAACATTGAAACCTCTCTCCAAGTGTGGGACTTGTAAAATGAGAGAGGAATCTCTAGATTAGAGGTTGGTTCCTCAAACTCCTCTGATCAGATCTATTATTTACACAACTGCAGAGGTTCAGATCCTAATTTTATCTTAATTTGCAAGGAGACAGGGATAAGAAATGTAAAAATTAAAACTAAACTGATAAGGGTGATACACCAAAGGAGTGGTGAGCACTTCTTGCTCATGAAAATTGACACAAATCAGAAATTGCAACATAAAACATCATGCACAGGTTGATAAGCTGTAAACAAGGGTTTGAAATGAAGCAAACAACACATACAAAGGACTGAAAGCATTCACAGAGCCTACATTGTGATTTTCAACATCAAAATCCTTGTATTCCAACACCAAAGAGGCAGAAAAACCTATTACAATCCCTGGAAGGTCTGATACTTGCCAAAATCACTTGTTGAAAGTGAAAATAGAAGCTACTTGTGCAAAAAAAGTGTTCCCCATTTGAAAAATGAGCCAAATATGACTTTTACAAAGTGCATGGGTCGAGCTCGGGAGAGAGAAAACATGAAAAAATGTGGGAGCCATTCCCCATTGACCAAAATGCATTAAAAACAACATGGAGGTCCTTACAAACCCATGCCCGACATTTTGACCAATGTTGGAGAAGAATGCAACCCATTTTGCATTAAGATTGGTTATTGAAACTTCAGTTTGTCCATGGGTGCGTACCAAAATATTTTTTTGATTTTTCTCCCTCTAAACTGAACCTAAATTAAAAAAATGACCATGGAATCTTGTAGAGCATTTCACCATCTTTCTATTGATGTAAAGAACTCAAAAATCCAAGCTTTGGATCGAAAGTTATGGCGATTTGAATTTTTAGGGAAAAAATAGGCCAAAATCGGATCGCTTTGATATTTTTGACTGGACACGTGGCAAGTTTCGATTGGCTACGGACCTTGCAAGGAAAATTTCCCACAAAAACTCCATAGAGCCATAACTTGAAAAATACATGGAGTTAGGAGGAAATCTTTACCTTTCTAGAAAGTGAGAAAGAGCTCTATCTAATGGTGTCATTTCTAGAAGGTTTTGAGTGCCTAAAAGTAAAAATTTATGACTGAGGCACAATAGAAGGAAAGAATGAAAGGGAGTTAGCCATAAAATGAGCAGGGGGCACATTTGGATAACAGTCATTTCTGGCCATTGACACGTACCAGAACCGTTTTTGAATTTTCTCTCTCTAAGATAAACCAAAATTAGAAATTTACCATGGAATCATGTAGAGAATTTTAACAGCTTTCCAATTATATAAAGAACGTGAAAATCTGAGCTCTGGATCAAAAGATATGATCGTTTGAAGATTTAGGGCAAAAAACCGCCCAAAAACGGATCGGCGGGAAAAATTTTCAAATTTTACCTTTTTTTTGTCTTTGGAAAAAAATTTCAAAAATTCCCCATGCTCCATGGTCGGATGCCACGTGGCAATCTCTGATTCACTCTGGAATTCTCTCTCCTTCTCAAACACTTAGCCAATTTTTCATTGCGCCTTCCCCTTGTGACACGTGTCACACTGTGATTGGTCTACGGGCCCCGCGGGAAAAAATTTCCATTTGAACCTTTGACCAAAATACTTGGAAAAATTTCAAATTTTCCTCGACCCCCGAACTCCTCTGCCACGTGGCAGCTTCCTATTGGCTGTGGGCCTCAAATGGGAAAATTTTCTACAAAAACTCCACCGAGCCATAACTTGAAAAATATAAGGAGTTAGGAGGCAAACTTTACCTTTCTAGAAAGCTGAGAGAGAGCTCTATCTGATGGTGCCATTTCCAAAAGCCTTGATTTCCTGAAAATAAAAAAATTTAGATTAAGGCACAAGAGAGGCAAGAACACAAGGAGTTAGCCAAAAAACGGGGCACCATTTTGGATAACAATTTTGGCGACTCGGAGGGTCATCACTGCTAGATGAAATTACCAGTTGACTGAAGTATTCCATTGGGCATGGAGTCATCAAATATTCTGTTTAGAACCTCAACTGACTTAGAATGTGCAAGGAGGAAGATGAAATATCACATGATGGAAGCAAGGACTGCAAAACATCTCCAGGGACAACAAGCTATGCCAAAGCACTTAGGGAAAGCAAAACTAACCTACAACAAAACAATGTGCAAAGCACTTGGAGGAATGAAAATCTAATCTAATATTTACAAGGTGGTAAATTTCCCTCTAGAAGAAACGCTTGAGATAGATTTCATTGACTAGAATCTGCAGTTCTTCACCATCCAATGAGGCCAATTGGAAAGCATTGTTGTTCTTCCACTTCGTGACCATGTATGGGCCACTCCAAATGGCATCAAATTTTGAATGCCTTCCCGGTTTTGATCTATCCACATCCCATTTCAACACTAGATCTCTAACCTGAAAAGATCTATCCTTGGCCTTCCTATCAAAGGTATTTTTGATCAAAGCTTGATCCTTTTCCATTGCTTGGGATGCCGATTTCGACCTCGTGCATCTCTATCAACTCTGCATATCTCACCTCCATGGGCTCAAACTCTGGAAACTCTAATTGCTTCATGAGTTCCAATGTTGGCAACTCAAGTGACATGGGCAAGATTGCCTCTCTTCCATAAACAAGCTTGAATGGAGAGTTACCTGTGGATCTCTTGGGAGTTATCCTATCAGCCCATAAGGCTGATTTCAGTTTGGTATGCCAAGACCTTTGATTCTCATCAAGAGTCCTCCTAATGATTCTCAACAAGTTCTTGTTTGTAGACTCGGCCTAGCCATTACCTTGAGGGTAATAGTTTGATGAAGTGCTTAGGTAGATCCCGTTCTTGACAGCCCACTCAGTCACCTTAGATCTAATGAATGCCAATGCATTATCTGAGATTATTGTAGCAGGTATACCAAATCTGGTTGCTATCCCCTCATAAAAGTCTAAGATGCTGGACTCATTTGCTTCTTTGAGTGCTCACCGCTTGATCCACTTGGTGAAGTAGTCCGTGGTCATCAAAATCCATTTGTGCCTTTGACTTGAATTAGGATTAATGAATTCAATGAAGTCCAAACCCCATTGCATGAATGGCTGGTCAACCGAGATTGGATGCAATGGAAGGGCAGAAAGTCTCTCTTTTCTGTGAAGAATGCACAATTCTTACACCTCTTGATCCATGCATAACAATCACTTTGAAAATTTTAGGCCAATAATAACCAGCCTTCATGATTTTTAGAGCTGTCACTCTCGGTGAAAAATGACCACCAGCTGATCCACCATGGAACTCTTCCAACACCCTATGAATCGATTTGTGCTAATGCATCTCAAAGAAGACTCCATTCACATCTTTCTTCATAAAAACTACATCAACAATGGCATATGGGATAGCTGCAATCTGAAGTGTCTTCTTTGGGTCTTGTTCATCTCCGGGAGGGCATAGGTCTATGCTTAGGAAGTGCATTATACCTTAGGTCCAGCAAGGAGTGGTGGCAGCATTGTTTTCTTCTTGAGTGCCACATGGCTCATGGCTATCTTGAACTATCAAAACAGCCTCTCCTTCATTGCATGCTTCTTTTGCTTCCCAAAAACCATTTGCTCATACAATCCTTTTCCTCTTACCACTTGGTGATTTTGATCTCAATGTCATACTCCATGACACGGGTGATCCAACCTACCCTTTTCTCATTCAAATCTTTGTTGAGGAGGAATTCCTTAACTCCAAAGCATGTGAGACCAGCAAGCTGGACCTTGTTGTTTGAGACTAAATTCTTGAATTTCTTCAAGCTTCTAATTTACCGCAGCAAGACATGCTTCTCAATAAAAGAGTACTTCACCTCATAGTCATCTAGCTCTGGTGAGGAAGGCAATTGGCTACTCATCATTATCCTTGTTCTGCTGTACCAAAATGGCAGAAATAGTGTCATTACCTCCAAATGCATAGAGGATGAAATCCTTGGAGAAGTCCGGGTTGATGAGAGTTGGTGCTTGAGAAATGGCTTCTTTGATTGCTTCAAAACTCTCCTTACCTTCTGTTGTCCACTTGAAAGCCATGCTCTTCTAGTCGGTTAGGGTACCAAACAGAGAATTTAATGACTCTATACCCAATGGATTGTTTCAGGCAACTGGTAATTTCATCCAGTAGGCAGATGACCCCTTTTAGTCGCCAAAATTGTTATCCAAAATGTGCCCCTGCTCATTTTTTGTGGCTAACTCCTTCCATTCTCCCCTCTCTTGTGCCTCAGTCATAATATTTTGATTTTTAGGCACTCAAAACCTTCTGAAAATGGCACCATTGGATAGAGCTCTTTCTCAACTTTCCAGAAAGGTAAAGTTTTCCTCCTAACTCCATGTATTTTTGAAGTTATGGCTTGGCGGAGTTTTTTGGGAAAATTTTCCCCTGAAAGGCCGCAGCCAATGAGATGCCACCATGTGGCACCTAGAGTGGTGGAGCATGGGAAATTTTGGAAAATTTTCCAAATGACCAAAAAGGTGCAAAAATTCAAATTTTTGCCCGCCAACCCGATTTGGCCCTATTTTGCCCTAAAACTTCAAATGGCCATATCTTTCGATCCAGAGCTTGGTTTTTCGTGTTCTTTACATTAATCGAAAGTTGGTGAAATTCTCTACAATATTCCAGTGTCAATTTTGAATTTTGATGGAGTTTAGAGAGAAAAAAATTAAAAAATGTCTCTCGCACGTGGTGATGAGTAGAAATGACGTTTCAACCACCGTTTTTAATGAAGAATGGCTCGCATTCTCTCCCATCATGGTTAAAAATGTCGGGAATGGGTGCGTAAGGATGCCTATGCTATTTTTAATGTATTTTGGTCAATGATTGAATCTCTTCCACGTTTTCCCGTGTTTCTCTCTCTGGGCTCGCCCCTTACACTTTGTAAAATTTAGATTTGGCTCATTTTCAAAGGTGGAACATTCTTTGTGTATTACAAGTCCCCTTTCACCTTGGAGGTGATTTTGGTGGAATATCAGACCTTTTCTAAGATCTACAACTTTATTTTGCCTCTCATTTGTTGTAATGCGGTGATTTTGATGATTAAAATAACAATACTGACCTCTGTGATTAGTTTTCATCCTCTACTTGTGTTGTTTGGTTAATTTATGATCCTTCATTACAATTAGTAGTTTGTGCATGAGGTTCTTTGTTGCATTTTTATGGAGTGTGTCAATCTGCAGAAGTAAAAAATTCTCACCACTCCTTTGGTGCATCACCTATTAGCATTAGTTTTAGCTTTTTTGCATTCTCTATCTCTATCTCCTTTGGAATTTAGGGTAGGGTTAGGAATATAGACCTCTACAACTTATAAGTAATAAATATGACCAGAGGAATTAAGGAACCAACCTCTAAACTGAAGATTCCTTTCTCATTTTGCAAGTCCCGCACGTGGGGAAAGGATTCAATGTTGTGCAATCACTTGGATGCTAGTATGATCAAATTAGAAATCGATCAACATCCAAGGGGTGTTGCTGATTTA
Organism: Taxus wallichiana var. yunnanensis; assembly: GCA_018340775.1. NCBI lineage: Eukaryota > Viridiplantae > Streptophyta > Pinopsida > Cupressales > Taxaceae > Taxus > Taxus wallichiana. The sequence continues at coordinate 474,075,762 of CM031237.1, forward strand.
CCACAATAGGTCCAATGAACCAAGGAGCTAACTTAGAACCTTTTCCATAATGGATCGGGATCTTATGTGTCCCGACACGAAGGAAAACCTTCATGCCCACATCAAAATTACGCTCGGTTCTATGCTTTGATCAGCGTACTTCTTCTACCTATCATGTGCCTCCTGCAATCTTTTCCTGATCAACACTACCTGCTGCTCCATGTCCTATAAAAGAGATGGTCCTAAGGATACTCTATCCTCCAATCTATCCCAGCCTAAGGGTTTTCTGCACTCCCTACCCTACAAGGCCTGAAAAGGAGCCATGCCTATAGAACTCTGGAAACTATTATTGTAGGCAAATTCCAAAGAATACAGATACTCCTCCCACTTATACTACTGATCCATCATGTACATCCTGAGCATATCCTCCAATATCTGATACACCCTTTCAGTCTGTCCATCCGTCTTAGGGTGATAAGTTGAGCTGAAGTTAATCTTCGTCCCGAGAACATCGCATGGTAGTCTAGAAATGTGAAGTGTATGCCACCGTACTAGCAGCTTCATGTGGGTCTTCACTCAGGTACTTTTACATTTATCAACCGTTGATGCCTCGAAATGGAAGAGGAATCTTTGAAGGATCTAGTAATTAGAGGTTGGTTCCTCAAGCTTCTAATTTGATCATTCGATCATGTGCTATTGAACTTGGGACTTGTAAAATGGAAGAGGAATCTGATTAGAGGTTTAAACTCCTAAATCTACTCTAAATTCCAAGGAGACAGAGATAGAGAATGCAAAAAGAAAGAACTAATGCTAATAGGTGATGCACCAAAGGAGTTGTAGACACCTGATGCTGCATGAAATACACAATCCATAAGGAAACACAACACAAAACATGCACAAATGCTCAAAATGTAATGAAAGATCAAGAAAGCAATGATAGATATATGAAAGGATTGAGGGATTTTAATCACAGAACATATATCAACATCTCAGATCCAATACAGTACATTACAGTGATCCAGAGGCAAGAAAAGGTGCTGCATTACATGGAAAGGTAAAATTTCTTCACAAATTCTACCAAGGAGGAAGAAAAAGGAAGTTGCAGAGCTGAAAAAGTGTCTCCTTTGCAAAATGAACTCATTATGGCTTTTACAGTGCAAACCACGACCCCAGGAGAGAGAAACATGGGAAAAAGTGCAAGGGGTTCAACCATTGACCAAAATTCCATCAAAATAGCATGGGTGCCCTGACAGACCCATTCCCTGACATTTTTAACCATGCTGGGAGAGAATGCGAGCCATTCTTCATTAAAAACGGTGGTTGAAACGTCATTTCTGTCCATGACCACGTGCCAGAGGTGTTTCTTGATTTTATCTCTCCAAACTCCACCAAAATGAAAAAATAACCTGAAATCTTGTAGATAATTTTACCAGCTTTCCATTGATATAAAGAACGTGAAAAACCGAGCTCTGGATCGAAAGATATGGCGATTTGAAGTTTTAGGGCAAAACAGGGCCAAATCGGGTCGGTGGGAAAAAATTTGAATTTTTGCACCTTTTTGGTCATTTGGAAAATTTTCAAAATTTCCCCCGTGCTCCACCACTCTAGGTGCCACGTGGCGGCATCTCATTGGCCGTGGGCCTTTCAGGGGAAATTTTTTCCAAAAAACTCCGCCGAGCCATAACTTGAAAAATACATGGAGTTAGGAGGAAAACTTTACCTTTCTGGAAAGTTGAGAAAGAGCTCTATCCAATGGTGCCATTTCTAGAAGGTTTTGAGTGCCTGAAAAGAAAAATTTTGTGACTGAGGCACAAGAGAGGGAAGAATGAGAGGAGTTAGCCACAAAATGAGCAGGGGCACATTTTGGATAACAATTTTGGCGACTCAGAGGGGTCATCTGCCTGTTGGATGAAGTTACCAATTTCTGAAGCATCCATTGGGCATGGAGTCATGAGTTGTAGCCTACAAACTGATCTGAACTTTGAAAACCTCCTCTCTGAGCCACTTGGAAACCCCTTTGAAATGGGTATGCATGCAAGAGCAAAACCAGCACCACAAAAACTATGTACAAAACTAAAGGTCATACATGCTCCAAAATGGAACATGCAGAGTGTGCACAAGCACTTCTTTTACTGAAAGAAAAACTACCTATCCTACTCTAACTGGAAGCAAAAGTGGGCTAAACAAACCCTGCAACTGGTTGGGAGAAATAGCTTCCCTTTCTCAAAAGTTGCAACCATGCAACTGATTTGGCACTGAACATGGCTGATTGGATGAGTGGAAAATCAACAAGAAGTTGGTCTTCTACCCAAATCATCAAGGTGTCAACTGAAAACAAATCCAATACCTCTTTTAGTTGCTCTGCATTTGGATTGAAGAGGTATGACAGCTGATCCTTGGTACTTTGTAGCTCACCCTCATGCTTAGAAGCAAGCATGACTGGTTGTGACTTCTCCTTTGACTCCAATGAAGTCAAATACCTTATTGGGCAAGGTATGATCCGTTTGATATGCCCATAGCTCTGATTTTCAACTCCAAAAATGGAGTCTTCTTGTAGACCTTCTTGGGTGGGTGATGTGGAAGCAATGGTAGGACTTTTCTGCCCTTTCTCTTCCTTCATGGCAACATGGAACTCTTCTATAGTGTGCAACTCCTCGTTATTGATTGCAACATCCAATGAAGTTGCTTTTGCATTGTTGTTACTCTGCTGATACATTGTTGGCTTTGGAGCTCCTCCATTGTAGCTTTTGGAAGATCAAATTCTTCCAGCTTTGATTCAAGAGGCATGTTACAAACTGTAGGCTGTTGTCCTTGAACTCTTTTGTCCATGGCAGCAAGTTCTTGTTGTTGGAGAATGAATGGTGAAGAAGGAAACATGGTAATTTCAGCTAGCTCTTCATCTAAACATTCTTCTAAGTCTGATGGCAAATCAAACTCTTGAATGTCTTCTTGCAGCAAAGTCTCTCCCTCTTGTATGGTGGCCTCCAAATCTGCATTTTCTTCACCCTGTATAACTTCATTTTCAAACATGAAACTTGTCAATCCAAACTCATCCCAAAAATCAGATTGTTGGAGAGATGAAGTGGGAGAGAAGCATGAAATTTCTTGTGCCTTTTGCTCACAATTTGGACCTGTTTTGTTCACCTCCATAATGGCTTCATCAATCAAATCAGCCCCTTCAAATGAAAGCAAAAATGTATCAATAATGCTTCCTTCTTCTACTATTGTAAAAACTGACTTGACCTCATCCATTTGCTCCTCAAAGATGGGGTTTTGAGATGGTTTTCCTTCCTTCTCGATGGCTGATTTTGTAGTGCAAACTGGATCAGCATTTTCTTTGGGCAAAGTGCCAACATGGACACCCAACTCATCACCAACAAACTGTTGTTTTTCTCGCTTCACTGCTGTTATAAAATCAGCCTTGTTTTCCACTTGTTCTCCAACTTCAACATCCTCTATTGGTTTCACCATCAAGGGGATTTTTGTAATCCCGAATTTAAGAGCCCAACTCTTCAGACTTTGAATTTCTTCATCCTTGTTTGGCTCTTCTTTTTGCTGCTATTTTCCTTGATTGGCATTCTGATTTTTATCCTCCCAACATGGATTTGGGAATGCAAGAGGAGAAGTGGATTGTAACTCAATTGATTTTGCAATTTTTTGTGGTGGTGGAGGAGGTAGGAACTCTTGTTTCTTTGGAGGGAATGGCTGTTTGGAAGGGAAAAGGACAGAAGAATTGAGATGGGGTGGAAGACTAGGGAATGGAGAAATGGATTCAACACTTGGGACAGCAGATGGAGAGTTTAAAACTTGACACTGTTGAGATAAAACAGATTGGGAAAGAAGGAGAGAAAAGGCATGAGATGGTGTGCTTACCTATTGACAAGGTTGTTGAATACTCCTCTCATACACCTTTATTCCTTCAGTCCACTTTGCAAGCAATGGTAGTGTTGTAATCATGAAGTCTAGCTTCTCTTGAGGGCTGTAATGCCTTGGAAAAGGTCCCACCCATGGACAAGGTGCTCTACAACCGATTCTAAATGCTTTCATTTGTGCTTGAGCCCTGGATTGCACCATGTTTACCTCCATCTTTTGGATTTGTTCCAGCAGATCTACATTTTCTTCTTGACTGCCCTCACAACCAGCATACCCTTGTGCTTGACATGCTTCATATCCAAAGCCCTGACTTTTTGCTTGCTGCTCATATGGGTAGACATGCTGATTTTGAATTTGATCAAAATGTTGATTTGGAGGATTTGTAAAACATGTTGGAGGTGTGATATACTGCTGTTGTAAATGTGAATTCCATGATGGAAATGAAGTCATGATTGCACAACTTCATGGAATGGAAAAGAATGAAAATGATGGAAAGAAGAATGGATGGAAATGAATGGAAAACAGGTCTGCAACTTAGAGAATGAGTTGTTTACCAGATGGAGTCACCAGATGTGCTTTTGAAAGTGCCTCCAAAAGGTTGAATCTTTAACAGGAACACACCAACCTATCAAAGATAAAGTGGAAGACCTCTAAGGTCCCACCGGGTGTGCCAAAACTATTGTTGCAAATCAGCAGCACCCCCTGGATGTTGATCAGATTTCTAGTTTGATCATTCTAAGCATCCAGTGTGATTGCACAACATTGAATCCTCTTCCCAAGTGTGGGACTTGTAAAATGGAAGAGGAATCTCTAGATTAGAGGCTGGTTCCTCAACTCCTCTGATCAGCTATTTCACTTGCACAATTGCAGAGGTTTAAACTCCTAAATCTACTCTAAATTCCAAGGAGACAGAGATAGAGAATGCAAAAAGAAAGAACTAATGCTAATAGGTGATGCACCAAAGGAGTTGTAGACACCTGATGCTGCATGAAATACACAATCCATAAGGAAACACAGCACAAAACATGCACAAATGCTCAAAATGTAATGAAAGATCAAGAAAGCAATGATAGATATATGAAAGGATTGAGGGATTTTAATCACAGAACATATATCAACATCTCAGATCCAATACAATACATTACAGTGATCCAGAGGCAAGAAAAGGTGTTGCATTACATGGAAAGGTAAAATTTCTTCACAAATTCTGCCAAGGAGGAAGAAAAAGGAAGTTGCAGAGCTGAAAAAGTGTCTCCCTTTTGCAAAATGAACTCATTCTAGCTTTTACAGTGCAAACCACGACCCCAGGAGAGAGAAACACGGGAAAAAGTGCAAGGGGTTCAACCATTGACCAAAATGCCATCAAAACAAGCATGGGCGCCCTGACAGACCCATTCCCTGACATTTTTAACCATGCTGGGAGAGAATGCGAGCCATTCTTCATTAAAAATGGTGGTTGAAACGTCATTTCTGTCCATGACCACGTGCCAGAGGTGTTTCTTGATTTTCTCTCTCCAAACTCCACCAAAATGCAAAAATGACCCTAGAATCTTGTAGAGAATTTTACCATCTTTCCATTGATATAAAGAACGTGAAAAACCGAGCTCTGGATCGAAAGATATGGCGATTTGAAGTTTTAGGTCAAAACAGGACCAAATCGGGTCGGTGGGAAAATTTTTTGAATTTTTGCACCTTTTTGGTCATTTGGAAAATTTTCCAAAATTTCCCCACGCTCCACCACTCTAGGTGCCACGTGGCGGCATCTCATTGGCCACGGGCCTTTCAGGGGAAATTTTTTCCAAAAAACTCCGTCGAGCCATAACTTCAAAAATACATGGAGTTAGGAGGAAAACTTTACCTTTCTGGAAAGCTGAGAAAGAGCTCTATCTAATGGTGCCATTTCTAGAAGGTTTTGAGTGCCTAAAAAGCAAAATTTTGTGACTGAGGCACAAGAGAGGGAAGAATGAGAGGGGTTAGCCACAAAATTGCTCAAATGCCTCCATCTGCTTTGAGAGCATATACAACATAATTCTCCTTCCCTTTTACATGCTCTATCTCCATATCATACTCACAAAGCAACTCCATCCAACGTCTCGACGAGCGTTTAGAGCGGGGCTGCGTGAAAAGGTGGCGAAGACTCAAATGATCTATCCTGAGTGTGAATCTTCAACCAAGAAGAAAGTGTCTCCATCAAACTAAAGCTAAAAGCATAACCGCCACAAGTTCAAGATCATGGGTAGGATAATTAAGCTCGTGATCCTTGAGTTTGTGAGACTCAAAAGCTACAACTCTACCATCCTACAAAAGAACACCTCCAAGGCACATCGCAACGAAGCATCTCGTGGCATACAAAGAACTCACCATGTGGATCAGTTGTAAGAATGGGTTATGTAGTGAGATATTCCTTCAGTGTCCTGAAGGCCTACTCACACCTATCTGACCAAACAAATTTCTTCCCCTTCCGCTGAAGGGAAGTGATGGGGTGTGCTATCCGAGAGAAGTCCTACACAAATCTCCTATAATACCCTGCTAACCCCATGAAGCTGCGCACCTCTGTCACTGTAGTGGGTACTGGCCAATCCATAATGGCTCTAATCTTGGAAGGATTGACTACGATTCCTTCACCTAAGATGATATGGCCCAAGTACTAAATCTCTGACTAAAAGAAAGCACACTTCTCCAAGTTCCCGTAAAGCTACTGTTATCCAAAATGTGCCCCCTGCTCTTTTTGTGGCTAACTCCTCTCATTTTTTCCTCTCTTGTGCCTCAGTCATAATATTTTTCTTTTCAGGCACTCAAAACCTTCTAGAAATGACACCATTGGATAGAGCTCTTTCTCAGCTTTCCAGAAAGGTAAAGTTTTCCTCCTAACTCCATGTATTTTTGAAGTTATGGCTCGACGGAGTTTTTTTGGAAAAATTTTCCCCTGAAAGGCCCGCAGCCAATGAGATGCTACCACGTGGCACCTAGAGTGGTGGAGTGTGGGGAAATTTTGGAAAATTTTCCAAATGACCAAAAAGGTGCAAAAATTCAAATTTTTGCCCGCCAACCCGATTTGGCCCTATTTTGCCCTAAAACTTCAAATGGCCATATCTTTCAATCTAGAGCTCGTTTTTCATGTTCTTTATATCAATGGAAAGATGGTGAAATTATCTACAAGATTATAGGGTCATTTTTGCATTTTGATGGAGTTTGGAGAGAGAAAATCAAAAATACCTCTGGCACATGGTCATGGACAGAAATGACATTTCAACCACCGTTTTTAATGAAGAATGGCTCACATTCTCTCCCAGCATGGCTAAAAATGTCAGGGGATGGGTCTGTAAGGATGACCATGTTATTTTGAATGCATTTTGGTCAATGGTTGAATCCCTTCCATGTTTTCCTAGGTTTCTCTCTCCCGAGCGCCCCTCAGCATTTGTAAAAGCTAGATTTGGCTCATTTTCAAAGGGTTAAACATTTTTGTGTATTATAGGTCTGCTTTCTCACCACCTTGGAAGTGATTTTGGTGGAATATCAGACCTTTTCTAAGAGCTGAAACTTTATTTTGCCTCTCAGGTGTTGTAATGCAAGTGATTTTGATGATTAAAATAACAATATAGCCTCTGTGATTAGTTTTCATCCTCTTCCTGTGTTGTTTGGTTAATTTTTGATCCTTCATTACAATTATCAGTTTGTGCATGAGGTTATTTGTTGCATTTTTATGGACTATGTCAATCTATAGAAGTAAAAAATACTCACCACTCCTTTGGTGCATCACCTATTAGCATTAGTTTTAGCTTTTTTGCATTCTCTATCTCTGTCTCCTTTGGAATTTGGGGTAAGGTTAGGAATATAGACCTCTGTGACTTATAAGCGATAAATATGACCAGAGGAATTGAGGAACTAGCCTCGAACTAGAGATTCTTTTCTCATTTTGTAAGTCCCACACTGGGGAAAGGATTCAATGTTGTGCAATCACACTTTGGATGCTAGTATGATCAAACTAGAAAATCGATCAACATCCAGGGGTGCTACCGATTTGCAAAGCAACAGTTTTGGCACACCGGTGGGACCTTAGAGGTCTTCATCTTCATTGCAACAAAATTGATGTGTATTTATTGCAAGTTTCTTGCTTTGTAAAAGAGCTATAAATTAAACATCTGGCGACTCAAGGAAGAAGAATCAACTGGTTTTAAGCGGTGCGGACACTGAAAACTCATGAGAAGAATCAACACAAGGTCAAGAGCGGAGAGGAAGAGGTGTTGTTTGAATATCTGTAGTTATCTCCAAGAATAACGTAAAGTGGGAGGAGAATCTAAAGGTCCCCATCTCCACCAAACAGAAATCTTTCAACTCCTCCACCTGGTTGGCCTTTCATTCAATCAACAAGGGTTCTACGGCCAATCGAATGGCACAAAACAACCCCTATGTCAATTTCTGGCAGCGTGACCCACTTGCTCTCAATGCACAAAATTCAATCCGATTGCAAAGCATTGAAGAACATTCCATACTTCTTGGAGAAAATCAGACCTCACACGGTGATCATGTTAAGGATATTGCTAACATTTGTGTAATCCATGAGATCAATGAGATGCAAATTGTTGTCAAACTAGTGTCATCTTCTTTTCAAAGGGAAATCTTTGCAATGGTTCATGAGTCTTGCCTCGAGGTTCTATTCAAAATTGGAATCAGCTATGTATAGCCCTCCATGAGTAGTTTGGGGAAAAGGGACACAACTTGTCCCTTTTAGAGCAGCGGTGACAACTATCAAAAGAGCTCCTAATGAGCGGTGGTGATTTTAATTTCAGATTTCAAAGGACTTGGGAGAGAATTCTAGTGGCAGTCAAGCCAACAATAGAAGGTGCTTTTATTTATTACCTTAAAGCTTTAAATTCTGATATTTCTATGTTAATTCAGTCCATGGGAGGCACAACTATCCCCATTGCTTATAGCATTGCCATTAGAGCTAAAAATTGTTTGATTCAAGCTAGGAAATGGCTCCTAGGCCTCCAACTCCATTTTTCCAAGTTTAGAGAGCCCAAGTACTAGCCAAGTGCCTAATTTAGCTTCTATTCCCACTCCTAGAAATCAAAATTCAAATGAATCTTCCACTTCATCTTCTAGTGCCTCAAATGAACTTCAAGAAGTCATGAAGCAATTACAAAATCTAGGTAATGAGATGGTTACACTCAAAAGGTAGCAAGCTCAAGGTTTTAGACCTTCCTTCCGGCCTCAAGCTTAGCCTAACGGGTAGCCATATCAACCTCATAGACCACCCAATCTAGTTGCAAATCTAAATCAAGCAAGGCCTCCCGCCAAGACCATTTCAGCCCTATAATCCCAATGCTACATCTCGCATCTAAAGCATTAGTGCGGTAAAAAACAATATAGCTCAAGAGTATGATTGGTGTTTCCCATGCGATGAACCTCATAACCGATACATGTGCTTTAACGGTGCCTTAAATCAAGCATCAATGGTGACAAGCAATCTGGTATTGAGGGTGAAGGTAGTCAAGGAAATAACTAGTAACAAAAAACATTCCAAAGAACAATCAGCTCCAAATGATACCACACTTGTAAACCGAGGCGAAGAATATTTTTATGGCATGAATCAAATGATTTCCTAAAGTGTTGCAGCCAACACAAGCTCAAAGAGGAGAAATTTGGGTGAAGAACAGCCATTGGCCCCAAGTAATTAACGACCTTCTGTCACTCCACAAACTATTGGCAAACAAAATGCAATCCCAAGCACGCAAGGATTGCCTAAAACAGCCCCTAGGCCAACCGAAATGTCGGTTGCTACTGCCCATGTGCAAGGAATGAATGTGCGAGGCCAAGGGACAATAGAGGGATACTTCATCTTCATTCAAGTATCATTGATCGGATGAAGAAGACAAATATAAACATATCAATGTGGGAATCACTATTTATCGAGCCAAAGAGATTTGCTACAAGCTGTCATGAAGGACCTGGTCAACTTCAAATCAGCAAGTCCAAATGTAAGAGAAGGTGCTCACAAATGTTTCCCAGACTTGAGAGGAATCTGATTGATTTCCCCTCCATTCTACGTTTCATTGATTATTGGAAATCAATTAGTACACAATTGCATGATTGATTCCGGGGCAAGTAGTTCGTAATGCCCAAGCAAATAGCTAATTAGTTGGGAATTCAATATGAAACCATATCCAAAGGGTTGGTACAGTTGGATGGGACAACGGTAAGAATAACAATCGGGGTGATTAAAAACTTGAGTCTTACCTTGCATGCATGCCCCAGCGTGGTTGTTTTACAAGATGTCTCAGTAATAGACCTTCCACCACTCTTTGCCCTATGTTTGTCAAGGGATTTCAAAGCCAAGATTGGAGGTTACTTATCTGCTGATTGGTCACACATGTTGTTCAGAACAAGATATGGAACCAAGGCCACAATCAGATCTGAACCTATTGCAAACTTCCACATTGAGCCTTACACTCCAAGCCAGATCAATACAAATTGTTCAGCGTTTGATCAAGAGGATTATCCAAGCACTGATGAAGCTAACACCAAGGTTGGAAGCATCCTAGATTTAACTCTTGATGAATGGGCAAGCAAGGTGCATGCTTTTGATCCTTATCAAGAAATAGAAGAATCTGAGCTGGGAGTCTATTGCATACATGAAGAAAATCAGCCTATTCCTAGCATCACCAAGCCAAACCACAAAGATGACAATGAGGTATGGCAGTTGTTTTTTGATGGATCAAGGAGTAGATAAGGTGCAGGAGGGGGATCCATGCTGGTTTCACCTCAAGGAGTTAAGTATTATTAAGCTTTTAGATTTCAGTTTGCATGCTCTAATAACACTGTTGAATATGAAGCCTTGGTACAAGGACTGCATTGGGCAATCAAGAGAGGAATAAAGAACTTGCAAGTCTTTGGTGATAGTGAATTGATTGTCAACCAAGTCAAGGGGCAACATCTTTGTCAAGAAAGATCTACTCAAGTGTTACAAGAACAGGTGTGGGACCTCATTGAATATTTTGAGGGTTTTGGCATCAAATCCATTCCTAGGAAAGAGAACCAAGCCGCTGACAGGCTTGCAGCAGTTGGGGAAGCCTTTGACGTTGTGGAGAGCATTCAAAAAGACAAGGTACAACCAAAAATCCATGTGATTGTGAGGCCTTCAGTGCCAGATAACAATGTAAGTTGGCAAGTGTTTGAAAATGATCAACAAATCATCCATTTCTTGTAAGAAGAGGCTGAATTCTCAGCCAAAAATTAGGAAAAGTTAGAGCAGCAGTATGGTGACCAAGTGGTGCAGCTGAGAACCAACAAACTACCAAAGGGACTTATTACTTTGGAGTCCATTTTCAATCCTAATGATTAGTTTAGGAAAGAGAAAGAAAAAATCCAAGTGAAGGGAGAAGATTCAGTGTCCATCTCAGTAGAAAGAGGCAAATCACTCCAAATTGGTAAGATGACAACTGAGAAAGAAAGGTATGAGTTCATACAACTTTGTCAAGAATTCCCTGATGTGTTTGCTTGGAGCTATGAATTTCTGAAAGGTTTCAATCCCAAGTTAGCTCAACACACCATTGAATTGGATCCAAATACTAAGCCAATCAGGGAGAAACAAAGGCCATTCAACCACCACATGGAGCCTCTCATGAGAAAAGAATCGAATAAGTTGATAGAATCAAGAATCATATTCCCTATCAAGCATTCTAGTTGGGTTGCCAACTTGGTTCCAGCCAAAAAGAAGAGTGGGGAAATCAGATTGTGTGTTGACTTTAGAGATTTGAATAGAGCATCTCTCAAGGATCATTATCCACTTCCTTCCATGGAGCAGATTTTACAAGTTATTGCTGGCTCCGAGAGGTTTTCACTACTTGATGGCTATTCAGGGTATAATCAGATTATGGTGAAGGAAGAAGATCAGTTCAAAACAACCTTTACAACTAAATGGGGAACTTATGCATACAGGAAAATACCATTTGGGCTGTCCAACGCTGGAGCTACCTTCCAAAGAGCAATGGACATGGCGTTCAAAGGTTTGATTAACAACATTGTACTGATATATCTTGATGATATCACTATTTTTTCAAAAAATATAGTAGACCACCTCTTTCATTTGAGACAAGTGTTCCAAAGGTGTAGAAGATTTGGAGTCTCCTTGAATCCTAAAAAGTGTGTTTTTCTAGCCCATGAAGGAAATCTCCTTGGCCACATTGTCTCCAAAGAAGGATTAGCAATTGATCCGGAAAGAGTTGAAGCCATAAGAGCACTGCCATTGCCAAGCCACAAGAAGGCCCTTCAAAGTTTCTTGGGAAGAATAAATTTTGTTTGGAGGTTTGTCCCAAATTTTGCAGCCCTTGTCAAACCTATCACCAAGATGCTAAAGAAAAGCATGGCTTTCAAATGGATAGCAGAAGGAAAGGAAAGTTTTGAAGAAATCAAAGAAGCCATCTCTCAAGCCCCAACTCTCATCAACCCGGATTTCTCCAAGGATTTCATCCTCTATGCGTTTGGAGGTGATGATACTATTTCGCATTTTGGTACACAGAGAATAAAGACAATGATGAGCAGCCAATTGCTTTCTTCAGCCAAAGCACTGGAGGACTATTAGGTGAGATATTCTTTCATTGAGAAGCATGTTCTACAAGTAATAAGAAGCTTGAAGAAATTCAAGCATCTAGTTTCAAACAATAAGGTCCAATTGTTGGTTTCTCATACGGGGGTTAAAGACTTCCTCCTCAACAAAGAATTGAATGAAAAAAGGGTAGGTTGGATTACTCGTGTCATGGAGTATGACATTGAGATCAAAGTCACCAAGTTGGTAAGAGGAAAAGGATTATGTGAGCAGCTGATCTTGAGCAAACAAGAGGAATCATGCAACGAGAAGGAGGTTGTTTTGGCGTTGCAAGACAGCCATGAGCAAGGAAGCACTCAAGAGGAGAATGATGGTGTCCCCACTCCTTACTAGACCCAAGGTATAATGCACTTCCTAAGCACAGGTCTATGTCCTCCAGAGATGAACAAGACCCAAAGAAGACACTTCAGGTTGCAAGCTGTCCCATATGCCCTTGTTGATGGTGTTTTATTCAAAAGAGATGTGAATGGAGTACTGCTGAGATGCATTGGTACAAATCAGATTCATAAGGTGCTGGAAGAGTTCCATGGTGGACCAGCTAGTGGCCATTTTGCACCAAGAGTGACAGCTCCAAAGATCACGAGGATGGTTATTATTGGTCCAAGATTTTCAATGATTGTTATGCATGGATCAAGAGGTGCAAGAATTGTGCATTTTCACGAGGTAAAGAGAGGCTAGCTACCCTCCCATTGCATCTAATTTCAGTTGACCAGCCATTCATGCAATGGGGTTTAGACTTCATTGGAGTTATTAATCCCAATTTGAGCCAAGGGCACAAGTGGATTTTAACACCATGATTACTTCACCAAAATGGACAAGAAGTAGCACTCAAGGAAGCAAATGAATCTAGCATCCTAGACTTCTATGAGGGAATAGTAACTAGATTTGGCATACCAGCTACAATAATATCGAGATAATGCATTGGCATTCATTGGATCCAAGGTGATTGAATGGGCTATCAAGAATGAGATCTACCTAAGTACTTCATCAAACTATTACCCCCGGAGTAATGGCAGGTGAATCTACAAACAAGAACTTGTTGAGGATCATTAGGACTCTTGATGAGAATCGAGAGGTCTTGGCATACCAAATTGAAATCAACCTTATGGGCTGATAGGATAACTCCTAAAAGATCTACGAGGTAACTCTCCATTCAAGCTTGTTTATGGAAGAGAGACAATTTTGCCTATATCACTTGAGTTGCCAACATTGGAACTCATGAAACAGTTGGAGTTGTTGGAGTTTGAGCCCATGGAAGTCAGATATGCAGAATTGATGGAGCTCCAAGAAATCAAAAATCAAGCATCCCAAGCAATGGAGAAGGATCAAGTTTTGATAAATAAGACCTTTGATAGAAAGGCCAAGAACAAATCATTCCAAGTTGGACATCTAGTGTTAAAATGGGATGCGGATAGAAAAAACCAGGAAGGCATTCAAAATTTGATGTCATTTGGAGTGGCCCATACATGGTCACAAAATTTAAGGACAACAATTCTTTCCAGTTGTCTTCATTGGATGGCGAAGAACTACATATTCAGTCAATGGAATCCATCTAAAGCATCTACTTGAAGGAAATGCTTCACCTGTACATATTAGTTTAAGTTTTCATTCCTCCAAGTGCTTGTGCACATTGTTTCTTTGTGGATTAGTTTTTCTTTCCCTAAGTGCTTTGGCACAAGCATTGTTCTAGAGATGTGTTTGCAGGCCTTGCTCCATCAGGTGATATTCCATCTTTCTCCTTGTAGTGTTCTAGTTAGTTGGGGTATTAAATAGAGAATTCAATGACTCCATACCCAATGGATTGCTTCAGCAAATAGTAACTTCATCCAGCAGGTAGATGACCCCTCTGAGTCACCAAAATTGTTATCCAAAATGTGCCCCTGCTCATTTTTTGTGGCTAACTCCTCTCATTTTTTCCTCTCTTGTGCCTCAGTCATAATATTTTAATTTTTAAGCACTCAAAACCTTCTAGAAATGACACCATTGGATAGATCTCTTTCTCATCTTTCCAGAAAGGTAAAGTTTTCCTCCTAACTCCTTGTATTTTTGAAGTTATGGCTCGGCGGAGTTTTTTTGGAAAAATTTCCCTAAAAGGCCCATAGGTAATGAGATGCCACTACATGGAACCTAGAGTGGTGGAGCGTGGGGAAATTTTGGAAAATTTTCCAAATGACCAAAAATGTGCAAAAATTCAAATTTTTGCCCACCAACCCGATTTGGCCCTGTTTTGCCCTAAAACTTCAAATGGCCATATCTTTCGATATAGAGCTCAGTTTTTCATGTTCTTTATATCAATGGAAAGATGGTGAAATTCTCTACAAGATTCAGGGTAATTTTTGCATTTTGATAGAGTTTCAAGAGATAAAATTAAAAAACACCTCTGGCACATGGTCATGGACAGAAATGACGTTTCAACCACCATTTTTAATGAAGAATGGCTCGCATTCTCTCCTAGCATGGCTAAAAATGTCAGGGGATGGGTATGTAAGGATGCCCATGCTATTTTGAATGCATTTTGGTCAATGGTTGAATCCCTTCCACGTTTTCCTATGTTTCTCTCTCCTGGGCTCGTCCCTTGCACTGTAAAAGCCAGATTTGGCTCATTTTCAAAGGGTTGAACATTTTTTGTGTATTGCACATCCCCTTTCTCACCTTGGAAGTGATTTTGGTGGAATATTATACCTTTTTTAAGAGCTACAACTTTATTTTCCCTCTCGGGTGTTGTAATGCAAGTAATTTTGATGATAAAAATAACAATACTGATCTTTGTGATTAGTTTTCATCCTTTTAGGTGTTGTTTGGTTAATGTTATCCAAAATGTACCCCCTGCTCATTTTTGGCTAACTCCTCTCATTATTCCCTCTCTTATGTCTCGAGTCACAAATTTTGCTTTTCAGCACTCAAAACTTACGGAAATGGCACCATTGGATAGAGCTCTTTCTCAGCTTTCCAGAAAGGTAAAGTTTTCCTCCTAACTCCATGTATTTTTCAAGTTATGGCTCGGTGGAGTTTTTGTGGGAAATTTTCCCCTAGAAGGCCCGCAGCCAATCAGAACTCGCCACGTGTCCAGGCCAAAAATATCAAAGCGACCCGATTTGGCCCTGTTTTGCCCTAAAACTTCAAATCGCCATATCTTTTGATCCAGAGCTCGGTTTTTCGCGTTCTTTATATCAATGGAAAGCTGGTGAAATTCTCTACAAGATTCCAGGGTCAATTTTGCATTTTGGTGGAGTTTAGAGAGAGAAAATAAAAAATGCTTCTGGCACGTGGTCATGAACAGAAATGACGTTTCAACCACCGATTTTAATGAAGAATGGCTCGCATTCTCTCCCAGCATGGTTAAAAATGTTAGGGAATGGGTCTGTCAGGTCGCCCATGTTGTTTTGATGGCATTTTGGTCAATGGTTGAATCCCTTCCATGTTTTCCCATGTTTCTCTCTCCTGGGCTCGTCCCTTGCACTGTAAAAGCCAGATTTGGCTCATTTTTCAAAGGGTTGAACATTTTTTGTGTATGGCAAGCTCCCTTTTTCACCTTGGAAGTGATTTAGTGGAATAATAGACATTTTCTAGAAATTGCAACTATATTTTTGCCTTTCAGGTGTTTGAATGCAAGTGATTTTGATGTTAAAATAACAATACAGGCCCTGTGATTAGTTTTTATCCTCTGTTGGTGTTGTTTGTCTAATTTCTAACACTTCATTCATTACATTGCTATCGGTTTGTGTATGTTGTTTTTGTTGCATTTTATGAACTGTGTCAATTTGCAAAAGTAAAAAATTCTCACCACTCCTTTGGTGGATCACCTATTAGCATTAGTTCTTTTTTTTTTGCATTCTCTATCTCTATCTCCTTGGAATTTAGAGTAGATTTAGGAGTTTAAACCTCTGTAATTGTGCAAGTGAAATAGTTGATCAGAGGACTTGAGGAACCAACCTCTAATATGGAGATTCCTCTTCCATTTTGCAAGTCCCACACTTGGGAAGAGGATTCAATGTTGTGTAATCACACTGGATGCATAGGGTGATCAAACTAGAAATATGATCAACATCCAGGGGGTGTTGCTGATTTACAACAATAGTTTTGACACGCTCGGTGGGACCTTAGAGGTCTTCCACTTTATCTTTGATAGGTTGGTGTGTTCCTGTTAAAGATTCAACCTTTTGGAGGCACTTTCAAAAGCACATCTAGTGACTCCATCTGGTAAACAACTCATTCTCTAAGTTGCAGACCTGTTTTCCATTCATTTCCATCCATTCTTCTTTCCATCATTTTCATTCTTTTCCATTCCATGAAGTTGTGCAATCATGACTTCATTTCCATCATGGAATTCACATTTACAATAGCAGTTTATCACACCTCCAACATGTTTTACAAATCCTCCAAATCAGCATTTTGATCAAATTCAAAATCAGCATGTCTACCCATATGAGCAGCAGTGCCAAAGTCAGTTTGGATATGAAGCATGTCAAGCACAAGGGTATGCTGGTTGTGAGGGCAGTCAAGAAGAAAATGTAGATCTGCTGGAACAAATCCAAAAGATGGAGGTGAAGATGGTGCAATCAAGAGCAACAACTCAAATGAAAGCTTTCAGAATTGGTTGCAGGACTCCTTGTCCATGGGGAGGCCCTTTTCCAAGACACTTCAGCCCTCAGGAGAAGCTGGACTTCATGATGAAGATGTTGCCCCAACTTACACAATGGACAGTAGAAATAGAGGCCTATACACTTGGTGTTGAACAACCTTGTCAATGGGTAAGTTCTACACCATCATCTGGTTTTTCTCTTCCCATTACTCAAGCAGCATCATCTCATTTGGAATTTCAAATTCTAAATCCAGTCAATGCTGCCCAGGAGTTAATTCCATTTCTCCATTCCCTAGTCTTCCACCACATCTCAATTCTTCCTTCCCCTTTCCTTCCAAATAGTCATCCCCTCCACAAAAGCTAACAAAAATACCCTCTCCTCCAAAGAAACAAGAGTTTCTACCTCCTCCACCACCACGAAAAATTGCAAAATCAATTGAGTTACAATCCACTTCTCCTCTTGCATTCCCAAATCCATGTTGGGAGGATAAAAATCAGAATTCTAGTCAAGGAAAACAACAGCAAAAAGAAAAGCCAAACAAGGATGAAGAAATTTGAAGTCTCAAGAGTTGGGCTCTTAAATTTGGGATGACAAAGATCCCCTTGATGGTTAAGCCTTTAGAAGAGGTTGGAGTTGGAAAACAAGTGGTGGTTAGGACTGAATTTGCTGCAGCAGGAGAAGAGCAAAAAGAAGAAGCAGATCAGCAATCAGTTTGCTCAGAAAGTAGTGTCCATGTTAGCATTCTATTTGAAGAGAATGTTGATTCAATTCAAGTTGCACAATCAGCCATGGAGGAAGAAAGCTCTGAAGAAGATCCTACAGTCCCAACTTGTCCTCTAGAGCAGCAGATCGAAGAGTTTGACTTAACGAACTTCGTGCTAGAGGAAGAGTTCTATCAAGAACAAGATTGTCTTCAAGTAGTAGAAGAGGGAGAAGCTGCTCCAAATCCAAAAGAAGAGGAGCACATTCTAGTTGTGGAGGAGAAAATTATAGATCCAAGGGCTTTGAGTACAAAGCAAGCTATAAGAGAACCTTCAATTCTTCTTTCTACTTCATCTCTCTCGAGTTCTAGTGCTAAAGAAGAGTTTGATCCCTCAAACTCAATGTTGGAGGATGAAAGAAACCATGATGATCAAGTTACAGATCAAGAGGATACCATGGAGGAAGTTGAGCATTTGCAGCAGGACAACAATGAGGTAGTTTATCTGTCAGATTTGGAGGACTGTTTTGATGAAGAAGAACCGGTTGAGTTCCTACCATTCTCTCTTTCATCATCCACGTTCCAAACACCTGAGCCTACTGTCATGAAGGAGAGCACCCATTTGCAGCAGCCTACATCTTATAGCAGCTCTTTGGAACCAAGATTGGAAGATTTTAATCTTTCATGTCCTTCATTGGAGGAAGAGAAAGGGAAAAAAGGTTCTACCTTTGCTTCTGCACCATCCATTCAAAAGGGTTTACAAGAGAACTCCATTCTTGGAGTTGAAAATCAGGGAAATGGGTATACTCAAAGGACCATACCTTGCCCAATCAGGTATTTGGCTTCATTGGAACCAAAGGAGAAGTCACAATCAGTCATGTTTGCTCCTAAGCATGAGGATGAGCTACAAAGAACCAAGGATCAGTTGTCATACCTCTCCAATCCAAATGTAGAACAACTAAAAGAGGTATTGAATTTGCCTTCACCTGATACCTTGATGATTTGGGTGGAAGACCAGCTTCTTTTTTGATTTTCCATTCATCCAATCAGCCATGTTCAATGCCAAATTAGTTGCATGGTTTCCAATTTGAAGAAAGGAAGTTATTTTGCACAACCAGTTGCAGGGTTTGTTTAGCCCACTTTTGCTTCCAGTTAGAGTAGGATAGGTAGTTTTGCTTTCAGTAAAAGAAGTGCTTGTGCACACTCTGCATGTTCCATTTTGGAGCATGTATGACCCTTTAGTTTTGTACATAGTTTTTGTGGTGCTGGTTTTGCTCTTGCATAGTCCATTTCAGTGGGTTTCCAAGTGGCTCGAGAGAGGAGTTTTCAAATTTCGAGATCAGTTTACGAGGCTACTCTGACTCATGACTCCATGCCCAATGGATGCTTCAGGAAACTGGTAACTTCATCTAGTAGGTAGATGACCCCTCTGAGTCACCAAAATTGTTATCCAAAATGTGCCCCCTGCTCATTTTGTGGCTAACTCCTCTCATTCTTCCCTCTCTTGTGCCTCAGTCACAAAAATTTTCTTTTTAGGCACTCAAAACCTTCTGGAAATGGCACCATTGGATAGAGCTCTTTCTTAGCTTTCCAGAAAGGTAAAGTTTTCCTCCTAACTCCATGTATTTTTCAAGTTATGGCTCACAGAGTTTTTGTGGGAAATTTTCCCTAGAAGGCCCGCAGCCAATCAGAACTCGCCACGTGTCCAGGCCAAAAATATCAAAGCGACCCGATTTGGCCCTATTTTGCCCTAAAACTTCAAATCGCCATATCTTTCGATCCAGAGCTCGGTTTTTCACGTTCTTTATATCAATGGAAAGCTGGTGAAATTCTCTACAAGATTTCGAGGTCAATTTTGCATTTTGGTGGAGTTTGGAGAGAGAAAATCAAAAAATGCTTCTGGCACGTGGTCATGAACAGAAATGATGTTTCAACCACCGATTTTAATGAAGAATGGCTCGCATTCTCTCCCAGCATGGTTAAAAATGTCAAGGAATGGGTCTGTCAGGTCACCCATGCTATTTTGATGGCATTTTGGTCAATGGTTGAATCCCTTCCACGTTTTCCCATGTTTCTCTCTCCTGGGCTCGTCCCTTGCATTGTAAAAGCCAGATTTGGCTCATTTTTAAAGGGTTGAACATTTTTGTGTATGGCAAGCTCCCTTTTTCACCTTGGAAGTGATTTAGTGGAATAATAGACCTTTTCTAGAAATTGCAACTATATTTTTGCCTTTCAGGTGTTTGAATGCAAGTGATTTTGATGTTAAAATAACAATACAGGCCCTGTGATTAGTTTTTATCCTCTGCTGGTGTTGTTTGCCTAATTTCTAACACTTCATTACAGCTATCAGTTTGTGCATGTTGTTTTTGTTGCATTTTATGAATTGTGTCAATTTGTAGAAGTAAAAAATACTCACCACTCCTTTGGTGCATCACCTATTAGCATTAGTTTTTTTTTTTTTTTGCATTCTCTATCTCTATCTCCTTGGAATTTAGAGTAGATTTAGGAGTTTAAACCTCTGCAATTATGCAAGTGAAAAATCTAATCAGAGGAGTTGAGGAACCAACCTCTAATCTGGAGATTCCTCTTCCATTTTGTAAGTCCCACACTTGGGAAGAGGATTCAATGTTGTGCAATCACACTAGATGCATAGGGTGATCAAACTAGAAATCTGATCAACATCTAGGGGGTGCTGCTGATTTGCAACAATAGTTAATTTATGATCCTTCATTACAATTATCAGTTTGTGCATGAGGTTCTTTGTTGCATTTTTATGGACTGTGTCAATCTGCAGAAGTAAAAAATGCTCACCACTCCTTTGGTGCATCACCTATTAGCATTAGTTTTATCTTTTTTGCATTCTCTATCTCTGTCTCCTTTAGAATTTAGGGTAGGGTTAGGAATATAGACCTCTGCAACTTGTAAGTGATAAATCGACAAGAGGAATTGAGGAACCAGCCTCTAAACTGGAGATTCTTTTCTCATTTTGCAAGTCCCACACTTGGGGAAAGGATTCAATGTTGTGTAATCACACTGGATGCTAGTATGATCAAACTAGAAATTTGATCAACATCTAGGGAGTGCCGCTGATTTGCAACAACAAATTTGCTTACTCACGAAGACACTGAAGAACCTGACGAAGGTGCCCCTCATGCTCCTCACACGTACGTGAGTAAATCAGAATGTCATCAAGAAAAATAATCATGAAGTGATCTAAAAAGGTCCTGAATACCCCATTCATCAAACTCATAAACATTATGGGGGCATTTGTAAAACCGAAAGGCACCACTGTGAACTCATAGTGCCCATACCTCATACAAAACTCAGTCTTATGGATGTCTGCCTCTGTAATCCTCAACTGATGGTACCCAGACTTGAGATCAATCTTATAGAACACCGTGGCTCCCTTCATTTGATCAAACAAGTCATCAATACGCGGCAGGGGATAACGATTCTTGATCGTTACCTTATTCAGCTGGCAATAGTCTATGCATAACCGTAAGGATCCATCCTTCTTCTTAACAAATATAACCGATGCACCCCAAGGGAATACACTAGCACGGATAAGGCCTTTCTCTAGAAGGCCCTCCAGCTATAACTTGAGCTCATAGAGCTTTGGGGTGGTCATCTGATAAGGAGCTCGTGAGATAGGCTCTGCTCCTAGAACCAAATCAATATAGAAATCAATCTCACGTGGGGTGGCATCCTCAAGTAGCTCCCCCTAGAAACACATCTTCATACTCTCTCAAAATGGGATGGTCACTAGCGATGACCCACTAGACCCATCCTCTGTTCGATCACCGACCGTGATCGCATACATCTGACAACCCCATCACACACATCGCTTGAGCTGCATAGCAGAGATAGTGTGAATAGAAACAGGTCTCTTGACCCCGAAATCACCAACTCAACTCCAAGATCGTCTACACAAGATATAGTCTTATGATAGCAATCCATCTTGGCCCTGTGTGTAGACAACCAATCCATGCCTAAAATGACTCCATACGAGCCCAAAGGAAGTATGTGGAGATCTGAAGTGGTGGTGAAAGGTCCCAAGTTAACAACACACTCCTTTACTAAGGAGTCTACAGAGACTTTGGCTCCTGAAGCCATCTCGGCATCCCAACTATGACCCTATCTAACAACCACCAGCCTGCATCGCTCTACCAAGGATGGTGTAATAAATGAATCAGAAGAACCAGAATCAAACAATATAGAAGTAGGAACACCTCCAATGCTACCTGTAGTCTCAATGACCGTGCTCTGGTGCTCGGCCTAGCGGTTCTCAACTGCTGCATAGATCTTGTGACTCCATCCCATGTCTCCGACTGTAGGCTCTGAGATGGGTGCCTTACCCTTATTAGGGTTCTGGGGGCAATCTCTCCAAAAGTGTCCCGCTACTCCACACCCGAAGCAACCACCTGAAGTCCTCCAAACTACAACACCGCCAGAAGGTGCCCTAGAGGTAGGTGTTGTGGACCCTGATGATCCAGTATAGTCCTGTTGTGGCCTCTATGGTTGAGCTCCCGCTAACCGAGCTCTAGCTCCACCCTGTGTCCTCGTGGGACCCCTAGGAGGCCCTATGCTCTGACCTCTCTGTGCATCAACTCTCTGAGGAGGCCTAAAAGGTGGGCAGGACTGCTGGCTTGCCTGCTATCGTGGCTCGAAAGACGACCGTGAAGAATGCTGACCACCACGGGGAGGAGGAGCTAACCCCTTGATCTGCTATCTTGTAACTATTTAATACGGCTCCTGACTTGGTCTCTAGCCTACTGGGTTTTACCCCGAGTCTCCTTTGTAATGTAGGCCTTCTCAATGGCCTCTGCTAATGTCGTAGGCGGTAGATGCATAGCACCTCCAATGTCCAAATTAAGGCCTTGGATGAACCTATAGATCTGCACCTACTCATCCTGCATGTAATCAACGTCATCAAGCAGGTCCAAGAACCTACTCTCATACTCGGCCACTGTAAGGGAAGCCTGTCGAAGGTCATGGAACTCATCGATCCTCTGCTATATGAATCTCCAAGGCAAGTATAAACTCCTGAATCTCTCCTTAAACAGCTCCCAAGTGACTGTCTCTAAATCTATATGGAGCTTTTGTTCCTCTGTCCTCCATACTCCAGCTCCATCCTTCAAGTAGATGGATTATAACATGAGCTTTCATGTTGCTAGAACAAGGACAAAGCTTGAAGCAACCGCCAAGCTAACCAGCCAAGCCTCTACCTAGAAACTGCTTGTGTCACCTGAATAATGTGAGGGCCTAAGCTTCAGGATCTCCCTGATATGATCTGCAGCTATGGTCTGACGGCCTCTGGGCCTCTCTACCTACCTATCCCCGAGCCTAGGGCTCGAGACCTCTCTCTATGTCCTGAAATATGGTCACCATGTCCCCTCAAAGGAGACTCTACTCTAGCTGACTCTCCATGAAAATTCTCTCCTCCATCTTCCTCACCATGTGGAGGAGGTGCATGTCCCTCAATGGAAGTATCTCTATCCTGTCTACCTGAGTGCCCTCCTACTGATCCTCCGCGTAAGGCGGCATTAACATCCTGGAGGGTCTGCAAAATCTGTGGTAGGATAGCTGCTAAACCCTGGTCTGGTGGTGGTGGTGGTGGCGGTGGAGGTGGTGGTGGTGGTGACTCTGAGTCTCTGTGAACGTTCCTCCTGCTCCGTCTGAGCTCCCTGCATAGACCAGAGTGGGAGTTAGTTCATTACCTTGAGTTTTCTTCAGTTTTCTAAGTTTACTAACATGTTCAATTTTCAAACAGTTTTGTTTTCTAGATTATCAATTGCTAGTTTTAGGTTTCAAGTCTATTTTGTTTCAAGTGTGCCCAATGGTCCAAGATTTTGAACCACTTGCTCTGATACCAAGTGTAATGCCTGCTTCTACTACCACTTGAGACCAAGAAACAAATTAGGACAATTATGGAATAATTTTTTTTTTGTAAGAAGGGTTTACAACCAAGTTGCAAGACACTAGTTCAAAACTAAATAGGTTTGAGAACAAATTTGATTAACTAAACACAATATTTCTATTTTTATCTTATAACAAGTTTACTAGGTTCCAATTTGGAGGTTACAATTTTAACTAAGGTTCAGGGGAGAAATTTATTGCAGCCTGCTCTCTATCAAGCCCTAAACTTCAACTGTATTTTTCACACACTTAGATTTATTAAAACTTTCCCAAACTAGTCTCATTGGATAGGAAATTTCCTCACCTTTCCAACCATATAAATAAGTCCTCCTAAATCCTTGTAAAACTCAAGTTATGGCCGGGCGGAGTTTTAGGGGAAAATTTTCCCTTGGAGGTGGGGAAAGGGAGAAAATTGGGACAATTTTCCCAAATGCCATGTGTCATCATGTGATTGATGCGGGTGAGCGGGTCACGGGGAAAAATTTGAAATTTTTCCCAAAACCAAAGTCTCAATTTTCCAAAGGAAAAAATTCTTCCATGCCTCCGCACTTGCTCAAATGGCCACGTGGTGCTTTGTGATTGGCATGAGCCATTTGAGAAAAAGTGAAATTTTCCAAAAGGGTAAAAAGTTAAGTTTTCCGTTTTGATCAGTGCACCCCCTACCACATGTCAGCACATGATTGGTTGGGGGCCGCGAATTTTTTAGAAATTTTTCTAAAGTTCAAAATTTAAATTTTTCTAAGGTCGAATTATTTCATTTTTGGTTTGGGATGGCCATTTTGAAGTAAAACTTCAAATGGCCATAACTTTTGATAGGAAGCTCCATTTTAGGAAAACAAGGACTTTCCGGAAAGCTCTTGGAGTCCTCTTTGCATAGAAATCATCAATTTTAGAATTTGGTAAAGTTTCAAGGGTAAATTTTAAGAAATAGATCTACAAGGTTTATAATTTTAAAACTGGCAATTTTCAACTTATAAGATTTGATTCAATTTTGATATTTCTTCTTCTGAGCATGTAAATTGAGCATTGGGAATTGGTCATGGGTAAATTTAAGTATATTTTCAAGGTCCAATTTGGACATTGGGTTGCATTTGGTAAATTTTAATGTTTTTGACAGTAAGTTGGATTGTGAAGTTAAAATTGGATTTGATAGAGTTTTTGAGATATTTTCTTAAATATGAAGTTCAATGTGGGTTCAATAGGACCTGATACATCTAAAATACTTTGTTTCCTTTCTCAATTTTAACTAAAAATCTGAACTATACATTTTTATGGAAATTCATTGCCAGAATTAAAGAAAGAAACAAAGATCATTTGCTAACAAGTTTATTAACCAATTTGCATCTTCCAAATATGGGGAGGCATTTTAAAATCTTATCTAAGGCATTCGATTGATTCGAAAAATTAATTGACAGTTCATATTCAAGTTTAAACTCCAGTTTTGATTTCAAACACAGTACATTTACTGGCAATGATATTTCTTAATCTCTTTCAAAGCAGAGTTTTCATTTCACAACAGCAACTCGGATCTAATACAACAATGAAATTTTGAGAAAGGGATGTAATTCTTTATTTGATTTCCAACAATAATTCAACAGTTTATCTCTTTCTTTGAATTTCAAATTACAATGCACAATACATATTTCTTTCTTTCACATTCTTCTCATAACACAGTATGGAATAATAATTCTTTACAATTCACTTATCACTTTCAACCTTTTAATTTCAATACAAGATGTCTTCTCATTACAATTAACAATACAAATCATCCACTTCAAAGTGGGAAGGTTACAATGAACTTGCTAAAAAGGAAATGACTATCAAACTGATTTCTCCAAGCTCCAAACAACAACAGGCTGATTTCTTCATCTTTTATCTTTTAATCACAACAAGGAAGGGGGAAAGGCAACACTCTCCACCCAACCAAGATACCCAATGGGAAAATAGAAGTCATCTTTCCCCATCGGCCCCTAAGCCCCAACCATATTGGAATGGAATATGATAAAACAACACATGGCAACATAGCTTCTTCCACATATAACATACATTCACATGCACAATGAAATGCACAAACAAAAATATGTAGTTCTCAACTACAACAACAATTTCAATCAAAACAAAGGCTCCTTCTCCAAGCAAGCAAGCCAATCAAGAGCAAGAAATATGGAGGGCTCCTTATGCCTCCCATGTTGAAATTGGGCATCCACCTAAAATAAACCGCTAAAACATAACCATCCCATAAACCTTATCCCTCCTTTAAATTTATCCCTTATACCTCCCTAAAGTAAGAAATGTAAGCATATTCTTTTCCCTAGGTGGATCCCAACCAACACTCCCTCCACAAGACAAATAACAATGGCAAATCCCTTATCCCTCCTTTTTGATAATTATCTAAAATTTGCCCTGCTCATTTTTGTGGCTAACTCCTCTCATTTTTCCTCTCTTGTGCCTCAGTCATAATATTTTTATATTTAGGAACTCAAAACCTTCTAGAAATGACACCATTGGATAGAGCTCTTTCTCAGCTTTCCAGAAAGGTAAAGTTTTCCTCCTAACTCCATGTATTTTTGAAGTTATGGCTCGGTGGAGTTTTTTTGAAAAAATTTCCCTTGAAAGGCCCACGGCCAATGAGATTCTCGCCACGTGGCACCTAGAGTGGTGGAGCATGGGGAAATTTTAGAAAATTTTCCAAATGACCAAAAAGGTGCAAAAATTCAAATTTTTGCCCGCCAACCCGATTTGGCCCTGTTTTTCCCTAAAACTTCAAATGGCCATATCTTTCGATCCAAAGCTTAGTTTTTCACGTTCTTTATATCAATGGAAAGCTGGTGAAATTCTCTACAAGATTCTAGGGTCATTTTTGCATTTTGATGGATTTTGGAGAGATAAAATTGAAAAACACCTCTGGCATGTGGTCATGGACAGAAATGACATTTCAACCACCGTTTTTAATGAAGAATGGCTCGCATTCTCTCCCAGATGGCTAAAAATGTCAGGGGATGGGTCTATAAGGATGCCCATGCTGTTTTGAATACATTTTGGTCAATGGTTGAATCCCTTCCATGTTTTCCCGTGTTTCTCTCTCCTAGGCTCGTCCCTTGCACTGTAAAAGCCAGATTTGGCTCATTTTCAAAGGGTGGAACATTTTTTGTGTATTGCAGGTCCCCTTTCTCACCTTAGAAGTGATTTTGGTAGAATATCGGACCTTTTCTAAGAGATGTAACTTTATTTTTCCTCTCAGGTGTTGTAATGCAATTTATTTTGATGATTAAAATAATAATACAGCCTCTGTGATTAGTTTTCATCCTCTGCCTGTGTTGTTTGGTTAATTTCTAATCCTTCATTACAATTATCAGTTTGTGCATGAAGTTCTTGTTGTCGTAAATCAAGGTTCTGAATTGATGTTTTAGGCATCCACTGTGATTGCACAACATGGAAACCTCTCTCCAAGTGTGGGACTTGTGAAAATGAGAGAGGAATCTCTAGATTAGAGGACGGTTCCTCAAACTCCTCCGATTTAGATCTATATTTTGCACAACTACGAGAGGTTCGAGATCCTAATCCTACTCTAAATTACAAGGAGATAGGGATAAAAATACAAAAATGAAACTAAACTAAAGATGGTGATGCAACAAAAGGAGTGGTGAAACATTTTTTACCATGTAAATAGACACAATTTTATGAAATGCAACAAGGGAAAACATACACAAGCTAATAGATGTAATTAGAGGTCATAAAATGAAGTAAAACAATACAAACAGAGGACTAAAAGCATTCATAGAGTTTATACTATCAATTCCATGTAAAAATCTCTTGCATTCCACCATCAAAGAGGTATAAACTGTTACAAACTATGAAAAAGGTCTGCATTTCTTACAACTATCACTTGCTAGAGGTGAAAGAAGAAGTTTGCAATGCCAAAAGTGTTCCCCTTTGAAAAATGAGCCAAATCTGGCTTTTTACAGTGCATGGGTTAAATCCAGAGAGAGAAAACGTTAAAAAAACGTGGGAGCCATTTCTCATTGACCAAAATGCATTAAAAACAAGCATGGGTGACCGATAGACCCATCCCCGACATTTTTGACCATGCTTTGGAGAAGAATGAGACCCATTTCGCATTAAAATTGGTTGTTAAACGCGTCGATTCTGTCCATGGGTGCATACCGAGAAGCATTTTTTTATTTTCTCCTCCAAACCGAACCAAAATTCAAAATTGACCATGGAATCTTGTACTTAATTTCATTAGATTTCCATTGATATAAAGAATGTGAAAATCGAGCTCGGATCGAAAGTTATGATGATTTGAAGTTTTAGGGCAAAAATAGGCCAAAATCGGATCGGCGGGCAAAAAGTTTAAATTTTTACCCGTTTGGTCTCTAGAACATTTTTCAAATTTTCCCCACGCTCCACCACTCCGGTTGCCATATGGCACGTTCGATTGGGTGTGGGCCCTTCCCGACCATTTTTCCTTCGGGTCGCTTGGTGTTTTTCGCCCTTGGACATGTGATAGCTCCTGATTGGCTACGGGCCTTCTAGGGGAAAATTTCCCACCAAAACTCCGCCATTGAGCCATAACTTGAAAAATATGTGGAGTTAGGAGGAAAACTTTACTTTTCTCGGAAATCGAGAAAGAGCTCTATCCAATGGTGCCATTTCCAAAAGGTTTGAGTGCTCGGAAAACAAAATATTTTGACTGAGGCATGAGAGAAGGAAAGATGTAAAGGAGTTAGCCACAAAATGAGCAGGGGACACATTTGGGATAACGGTTCTTTGTTGCATTTTTTTTTGGTGTGTCAATCAGAAGTAAAAATGCTCACCACTCCTTTGGTGCATCACATATTAGCATTAATTTTAGTTTATCTGCATTCTCTATCTCTATCTCCTTTAGAATTTATGGTAGGATTAGGAATATAGACCTCTGCAACTTGTAAGTGATAAATCGACTAGAGGAATTGAGGAACCCGACCTCTAAACCTGGAGATTCCTTTCTCATTTTGTAATTCCCACACTTGGGGAAAGGATTCAATGTTGTGCAATCACACTATATGCTAGTATGATCAAACTAGAAATTTGATCAACATACGAAGTCTTTGTTGATTTGCCACAATAGTTTTGGCATGCCGTGTAGGACCTTAGAGGTCTTCATCTTCATTGCAACAAAATTGATGTGCATTTGTTGCAAGTTTCTTCTTGCTTTAAAAGAGCTATAAATTACACATCCGAAGACTCCAAGGAAGAAGAATCAGCTTGTTTTAGCGGTGCAGACACTGAAAACTCATGAGAAGAATTAGCACAAGGTCAAGAATTTGGAGAGGAAGAGGTCTTTGTTTGAATATCTACAATTATCTCCAAAAATAAGGAAAAGTGGGAGGAGAATCCAAAGGTCTCCATCTCCACCAAATAGAACTCTCTCAACTCCTCCACCTAGTAGGCCTTTCATTCAATCAACAAGGGTTCTAAGGCCAATCGAATGGCACAAAATAACCCCTATGTCAATATCACTTTGGAAGCATCCCACTTACTCTTAATGCATAAAATCCAATCCGATTCACAAAGATTGAAGAACATTCCATACTTCACCGAGAAAATCAGACCTCACTGGTGATCATGTTAAGGATATTGCTAACATTTGTGTAATCCATGAGATCAATGAGATGCAAGTTACTGTCAAACTGCTGGCATCTTCATTCAAAGGGAAAGCTTTGCAATGGTTCAGGAGTCTTGCCTCAGGTTCTATTCAAAATTGGAATCAGTTATGTATATCCCTCCATGAGTAGTTTAGGGAAAAGGGAGACAACTTGTCCCTTTTGGAGCAGCTGACAACTATCAAAAGAGCTCCCAATGAGCAGCTGACTGATTTTAATTTCAGATTTCAAAGGACTTGGGAGAGAATTCCAGTGGCGATCAAACAAAGACAAGGTGTTTTTCTTTATTACCTTAAAGCTTTAAATTTTGATATTTCTATGTTAATTCACTCCATGAGAGGCACAACTATCCCCATTGCTTATAGCATTGCCATTAAAGCTGAAAATTGTTTGATTCAAGCTGGCAAGCTGGCTCCTAGGCCTCCAATGCCATTATTTCCAAGTTTAGAGAGCCCAAGTACTAGCCAAGTGCCTAATTTAGCTTCTATTCCCACTCCTAGAAATCAGAATTCAAGTGAAGCTTCCACTTCATCTTCTAGTGCCTCAAATGAACTTCAAGAAGTCATGAAGCAATTACAAAATCTAGGTAATGAGCTGGTTACACTCAAAAGGTAGCAAGCTCAAGGTTTTAGACCTTCCTTCCAGCCTCAAGCTTAGCCTAACAGGTAGCCATATCAACCTCATAGACCACCCAATCTAGTTGCAAATCTAAATCAAGCAAGGCCTCCTGCCAACAGACCATTTCAGCCCTATAATCCCAATGCTACATCTGCATCTAAAGCATTAGTGCCAGTACAAAACAATATAGCTCAAGAGTATGATTGGTGTTTCCCATGCAATGAACCTCATAACCAGTACATGTGCTTTAACGGTGCCTTAAATCAAGCATCAATGGTGACAAAGAATCTGGTATTGAGGGTGAAGGTAGTCAAGGAAATAACTAGTAACAAGAAACATTCTAGCAGCAATCAGCTCCAAATGATACCACACTTGTAAACCTGGTAGGCGAAGATTTTTGTGGCATGAATCAAATGATTTCCCAAAGTGTTGTAGCCAACACAAGGTCTAAGAGAAGAAATTTGGGTGAAGAACAACAATTGGCCCCAAGTAATTCATGACCTTCTGTCACTCCACAAACTATTGGCAAACAAAATGCAATCCCAAGCATGCAAGGATTGCCTAAAATAAGCGCCTAGGCCAACCCAAATGCCAGTTGTTACTACCCATGTGCAAGGAATGAATGTGCGAGCCAAGGAAAGTAGAGGGATACTTCATCTCCATTCAATATCATTGATCGATGAAGAAGAAAATGTAAACATATCAATGTGGGAATCACTATCTATCCTGGCCAAAGATATTTGCTACAAGCTGCCATGAAGGACTGGTCAACTTCAAATCAGCAAGTCCAAATGCAAGAGAAGGTGCTCACAAATGCTGCCCAGCCTAAGGGGAATCATGGAGGACAGCAAGGTAAAATTTTGAAGCCCCCTCCATTCTATGTTTCATTGATCATTGGGAACTAATTAGTATACAATTGCATGATTGATTCCGGGGCAAGTAGTTCAAGAATGCCCAAGCAAATAGCTGATCGAGTTGGTAATTCAATATGAAACCATATCAAAAGGGGTAGTGCGGTTGGATGGGAAAGCAGTAACAACAGTCGAGGTGATTAAAAACTTGAGTCTTACTTTACATTCATATCCCAATGTGGTTGTTTTGCAAGATGTCTCAGTAATACACCTTCCACCACTCTTTACCCTATGTTTGTCAAGGGATTTCACAGCTAAGATTGGAGGTTACTTGTCTGCTGATTGGTCACACATGCTATTCAGAACAAGATATGGAACCAAAGCCACAATCAGGTCTGAACCTATTGCAAACTTTCACATTGAGCCTTACACTCCAAGTCAGATTAATGCCAATTGTTCAGCGTTTGATCAAGAGGATTATCCAAGCACTGATGAAGCTGACACCAAGGTAGGAAGCATCCCAGATCTAACTCTTGATGAATGGGCAAGCAAGGTGCATGCTTTTGATCCTTATCAAGAAATAGAAGAATCTGAGCTGGGAGTCTATTGCATACATGAAGAAAATCAGCCTATTCCTAGCATCACCAAGCCAAACCACAAAGATGACAATGAGGTATGGCAGTTGTTTTTTGATGGATCAAGGAGTAGACAAGGTGCAGGAGGGGGATCCATGCTAGTTTCACCTCAAGGAGTTAAGTATTATTTAGCTTTTAGATTTCAGTTTGCATGCTCTAATAACACTGCTGAATATGAAGCCTTGGTGCAAGGACTGCATTGGGCAATCAAGAGAGGAATAAAGAACTTGCAAGTCTTTGGTGACAGTGAGTTGATTGTCAACCAAGTCAAGGGGTAGCATGCTGTCAAGAATGATCTACTCAAGTGCTACAAGAACAGGGTGTGGGACCTCATTGAAGATTTTGAGGGTTTTGGCATCAAATCCATTCCTAGGAAAGAGAACCAAGCCGCTGACAGGCTTGCAGTAGTTGGGGCAGCCTTTGACGTTGTGGAGAGCATTCAAAAAGACAAGGTACAGCCAAACATCCATGTGATTGTGAGGCCTTCAGTGCTAGATAACAATGTAAGTTGGCAAGTGTTTGAAAATGATCAGCAAATCATCCATTTCTTGCAAGAAGAGGCTGAATTCTCAGCCAAAAATTAGGAAAATTTAGAGCAGTAGTATGGTGACCAAGTGGTGCAGCTGAGAACCAACAAACTACCAAAGGGACTTATTACTTTGGAGTCCATTTTCAATCCTAATGATTAGTTTAGGAAGGAGAAAGAAAACATCCAAGTGAAGGGAGAAGATTCAATGTCCATCTCAGTAGAAAGAGGTAAATCACTCCAAATTGGTAAGATGACAACTGAGCAAGAAAGGTATGAGTTCATACAACTTTGTCAAGAATTCCCTGATGTGTTTGCTTGGAGCTATGAAGATTTGAAAGGTTTCAATCCCAAGTTAGCTCAACACACCATTGAATTGGATCCAAATAGTAATCCCATCAGGCAGAAACAAAGGCCAGTCAACCCCCACATGGAGCCTCTCATGAGAAAATAATTGAATAAGTTGATAGAATCAAGAATCATATTCCCTATCAAGCATTCTAGTTGGGTTACCAACTTAGTTCCGATTAGAAAGAAGAGTGGGGAAATCAGATTATGTGTTGACTTCGAGAGATTTGAATAGAGCATATCATTATCCACTTCCTTCCATGGAGTAGATTTTACAAGTTGTTGCTTGACTCGAGAGGTTTTCAAGACTTGATGGCTATTCAGGGGTATATATTATCCAAAATGTGCCCCCGCTCATTTTGTAGCTAACTCTTCTCATTCTTCCCTCTCTTGTGCCTCAGTCACAAAATTTTGCTTTTTAGGCACTCAAAACCTTCTTGAAATGGCACCATTGGATAGAGCTCTTTCTCAGCTTTCCAGAAAGGTAAAGTTTTCCTCCTAACTCTATGTATTTTTCAAGTTATGGCTCGGCGAAGTTTTTGTGGGAAATTTTCACCTAGAAGGCCCACAACCAATCAGGATGTGCCACATGTCCAAAGGAGTGGCGGGCGCGGGGAATATTTGGAAAAATTTTCCAAATGACCAAAAAGGTAAAAATTCAAAAAAATTTCCCATCGACCCGATTTGGCCCTGTTTTGCCCTAAAACTTTAAATCGCCATATCTTTCGATCCAGAGCTCGGTTTTTCACGTTCTTTATATCAATTTAAAGCTAGTGAAATTCTCTACAAGATTCTATGGTCAATTTTGCATTTTGGTGGAGGTTGGAGAGATAAAATAAAAATGCTTCGCACGTGGTCATGAACAGAAATGACGTTTCAACCATTGATTTTAATGAAGAATGACTCGCATTCTCTCCCGGCATGGTTAAAAATGTCGAGAATGGGTCTCACAACAGTTGCCCATGTTGTTTTGATGGCATTTTGGTCAATGGTTTAACCCTTGCATGTTTTCTGTGTTTCTCTCTCCCGGCTCGTCCCTTGCCTGTAAAAGCTAGATTTAGCTCATTTTTCAAGGGTTGAACATTTTTGTATGGCAAGCTCCCTTTTTCACCTTGAAAGTGATTTAGTGGAATAACAGACCTTTTCTAGAAACTGCAACTGCATTTTTTCCTTTCAAGTGTTTGAATACAAGTGATTTTGATGTTAAAATAACAATACAGGCCCTGTGATTAGTTTTTATCCTCTGATGGTGTTGTTTGCCTAATTTCTAACACTTCATTACAACTATCAGTTTGTGCATGTTGTTTTTGTTGCATTTTATGAACTGTGTCAATTTGTAGAAGTAAAAAATGCTCACCACTCCTTTGGTGCATCACCTATTAGCATTATTTTTAGTTCTTTCTTTTTACATTTTCTATCCTTGTCCCTTTGGAATTTAGAGTAGATTTAGGAGTTTAAACCTCTGCAATTGTGCAAGTAAAATAGCTGATCAGAGGAGTTGAGGAACCAGCCTCTAATCTAGAGATTCCTCTTCCATTTTTACAAGTCCCACACTTGGGAAGAGGATTCAATGTTGTGCAATCACACTGGATGCTAGTATGATCAAACTAGAAATCTGATCAACATCCAGGGGGTGTTGCTGATTTAACAACAAGTATAATTAGATTATGGTGAAGGAAGAAGATAAGTTCAAGACAGTCTTTACAACTAAATGGGGAACTTATGCATACAAGAAAATTCTATTTGGGCTATCCAACACCGGAGCTACCTTCCAAAGAGCAATGGAATAACACTATCATTGCTTGTAAAGTGGATGAAGGAATAAAGGTGTATGAGAGGAGTATTCAACAACCTTGTCAATAGGTAAGCACACCATCTCAAGCCTGTTCTCTCCCTCTTTCCCAATCTGTTTTATCTCAGCAGTGTCAAGTTTTTAACTCTCCATCTGTTGTCCCAAGTGTTGAATCCATTTCTCCATTCCCTAGTCTTCCACCCCATCTCAATTCTTCTATCCTTTTCCCTTCCAAACAGCCATTCCCTCCAAAGAAACAAGAGTTTCTACCTCCTCCACCACCACAAAAATTGCAAAATCAATTGAGTTACAATCCACTTCTCCTCTTGCATTCCCAAATCAATGTTGGGAGGATAAAAATCAGAATGCCAATCAAGGAAAATAGCAGCAGAAAGAAGAGCCAAACAAGGATGAATAAATTCAAAGTTTGAAGAGTTGGGCTCTTAAATTTGGGATTACAAAAATCCCCTTGATGGTGAAACCAATAGAGGATGTTGAAGTTGGAGAACAAGTGGAAAACAAGGCTGATTTTATAATAGCAATGAAGCGAGAAAAACAACAATTTTTTTGTGATGAGTTGGGTGTTCATGTTGGAACTTTGCCCAAAGAAAATGTTGATCCGGTTTACACTACAAAATCAGCCATCGATAAGGAAAACCATCTCAAAACCCCATCTTTGAGGAGCAAATGGATGAGGTCAAGTCAATTTTTACAAAGTAAGAGAAGAAGAAAGCATTATTGATACATTTTTGCTTTCATTTGAAGGCGGCTGATTTGATTGATGAAGCCATTATGGAGGTGAACAAAACAGGTCCAAATTGTGAGCAAAAGGCACAAGAAATTTTCTGCTTCTCTTCCACTTCATCTCTCCAACAATCTGATTTTTGGGATGAGTTTGGATTGACAAGTTTCATGTTTGAAAATGAAGTTATACAGGGTGAAGAAAATGTAGATTTGGAGGCCACCATACAAGAGGGAGAGACTTTGCTGCAGCAAGACATTCAAGAGTTTGATTTGCCATCAGACTTAGAAGAATGTTTAGATGAAGAGCTAGCTGAAATTACCATGTTTCCTTCTTCACCATTCATTCTCCAACGGTAATAACTTGCTACCATGGACAAAAGAGTTCAAGGACAACAGCCTACGCTTTGCTTAATATGCCTCTTGAATCAAAGTGGAAGAATTTGATCTTCCAAAAGCTACAATGGAGGAGCTTCAAAGCCAACAATGTATTGAGTAGTAGGTAACAATAATGCAAAAGTAACTTCATTGGATGTTGCAATCAATAAGGAGGAGTTACACACTATAGAAGAGTTCCATGTTGCCATGAAGGAAGATAAAGGGTAGAAAAGTCCTACCATTGCTTCCACATCACCCACCCAAGAAGGTCTACAAGAAGACTCCATTTTTGGAGTTGAAAATCAGAGCTATGGGCATATCAAATGGATCATACCTTGCCCAATAAGGTATTTTACTTCATTGGAGTCAAAGGAGAAGTCACAACCAGTCATGCTTGCTTCTAAGCATGAGGGTGAGCTACAAAGTACCAAGGATCAGCTATCATACCTCTTCAATCCAAATGCAGAGCAACTAAAAGAGGTATTGGATTTGTTTTCAGTTGACACCTTGATGATTTGGGTAGAAGACCAGCTTCTTGTTGATTTTCCACTCATCCAATCAGCCATGTTTAGTGCCAAATCAGTTGCATGGTTATAACTTTTGATAAAGGGAAGCTATTTCTCCCAACCGATCACGGGGTTTGTTTAGCCCACTTTTGCTTCCAAGTAAGAGTAGGATAGGTAGTTTTTCTTTTAGTAAAAGAAGTGTTTGTGCACACTTTGCATGTTCCATTTTAGAGCATGTATGACC
Organism: Taxus wallichiana var. yunnanensis; assembly: GCA_018340775.1. NCBI lineage: Eukaryota > Viridiplantae > Streptophyta > Pinopsida > Cupressales > Taxaceae > Taxus > Taxus wallichiana. The sequence continues at coordinate 474,111,705 of CM031237.1, forward strand.
TTTAGTTTTGTACATAGTTTTTGTGGTGCTGGTTTTGCTTTGCAGTCCATTTCAAAGTGGGTTTCAAGTGGCTCAAAGAGAAGGTTTTCAAACTTCAAATCAGTTTGTAGGCTACAACTCATGACTCCATGCCCAATGGATGCTTCAGCAATCTGGTAACTTCATCCAAAGCAGTAAATGCCCCCTCGAGTCGCCAAAATTGTTATCCAAAATGTGCCCCCTGCTCATTTTGTGGCTAAATCATCTCATTCTTCCCTCTCTTATGCCTCAGTCACAAACTTTTGATTTTTAGGCACTCAAAACCTTCGGAAATGGCACCATTGGATAGAGGTCTTTCTCAGCTTTCCAAAAAGGTAAAGTTTTCCTCTTAACTCCATGTATTTTTCAAGTTATGGCTCGACGGAGTTTTTGTGGGAAATTTTCTCCTAGAAGGCCCACAACCAATCAGGACGTGCCACATGTCCAAAGGAGTGGCGGGGTGTGGGGGATATTTGGAAAAAATTTCCAAATGACCAAAAAGGTAAAAATTCAAAAAAAATTCCCACCGACCTGATTTGGCCCTATTTTGCCCTAAAACTTCAAATCGCCATATCTTTCGATCAAGAGCTCATTTTTTCGCATTCTTTATATCAATGGAAAGATGGTAAAATTATCTACAATATTACGAGGTCAATTTTTCATTTGGAGAGATAAAATCAAAAAATTATTCTATCACGTGGTCATGAAACAGAAATGACATTTCAACCATCGATTTTAATGAAGAATGGCTCGTATTCTCTCCCAAAGATGGTTAAAAATGTCGGGAATGGGTCCGGGGTGCCCATGCTGTTTTGATGGCATTTTGGTCAATGGTTGAACCCTTTACATGTTTTCCCACGTTTCTCTCCGGGCTTGTCCCTTGACTTTGTAAAACCAGATTTGGCTCATTTTTCAAGGGGTTGAACAATTTTTGTATGGCAAGCTCCCTTTTTCACCTTGGAAGTGATTTAGTGGAATAACAGACCTTTTCTAGAAACTGCAATTGTATTTTTGCCTTTCAGGTGTTTGAATGCAAGTGATTTTGATGTTAAAATAACAATACAGGCCCTGTGATTAGTTTTTATCCTCTGCTGGTGTTGTTTGCCTAATTTCTAACACTTCATTACAGCTATCAGTTTGTGCATGTTGTTTTTGTTGCATTTTATGAACTGTGTCAATTTGCAGAAGTAAAAAATGCTCACCACTCCTTTGGTGCATCACCTATTAGCATTAGTTTTAGTTCTTTCTTTTTGCATTTTCTATCCTTGTCCCTTTGGAATTTAGAGTAGATTTAGGAGTTTAAACCTCTGCAATTGTGCAAGTAAAATAGCTGATCAGAGGAGTTGAGGAACCAACCTCTAATCTGGAGATTCCTCTTCCATTTTTCAAGTCCCACACTTGGGAAGAGGATTCAATGTTGTGCAATCACACTGGATGCTAGTATGATCAAACTAGAAATTTGATCAACATCCAAGGGGTGTTGCTGATTTGCAACAATAGTATAATCAGATTATGGTGAAGGAAGAAGATCAGTTCAAGACAACCTTTACAAATAAATGGGGAACTTATGCATACAGGAAAATGCCATTTGGGTTGTCCAACACTAGAGCTACCTTCCAAAGAGCAATGGACATGGCATTCAAAGGTTTGATTAATAACATTGTACTGATATATCTTGATGATATCACTGTTTTTTCAAAAAATATAGCAGACCACCTCTTTCATTTGAGACAAGTGTTCCAAAGGTGTAGAAGATTTGGAGTCTCCTTGAATCCTAAAAAGTGTGTTTTTCTAGCCCATGAAGGAAAGCTCCTTGGCCACATTATCTCCAAAGAAGGATTAGCAATTGATCCGGAAAGAGTCAAAGCCATAAGAGCACTGCCATTGCCAAGCCACAAGAAGGCCCTTCAAATTTTCTTAGGAAGAATAAATTTTGTTCGGAGGTTTGTCCCAAATTTTGCAGCCCTTGTCAAACCTATCACCAAGATGCTAAAGAAAAGCATGGCTTTCAAATGGACAGCAGAAGGAAAGGAAAGTTTTGAAGAAATCAAAGAAGCCATCTCTCAAGCCCCAACTCTCATCAACCCGGATTTCTCCTAGGATTTCATCCTCTATGCGTTTGGAGGTGATGATACTATTTCTACAATTTTGGAACAGTAGAATAAAGACAATGATGAACAGTTAATTACTTTCTTCACCAAATCTTGGAGGACTATGAAGTGAGATATTCTTTCATTGAGAAGCAAGTTCTTGCAGAATCGGGAGCTTGAAGAAATTCAAGCATCTAGTTTCAAACAATAAGGTCCAATTGTTGGTTTCTCATGCGGGGTTAAAGACTTCCTCCTCAATAAAGACTTGAATGAAAAAGGGCAGGTTGGATTACTCATGTCATGGAGTATGACATTGAGATCAAATTCACCAAGTTAGTAAGAGGAAAAGGATTGTGTGAGAAGTTGATCTTGAGCAAACAAGAGGAATCGTGCAATGAGAAGGAGGCTGTTTTAGCGTTGCAAGATAGCCATGAGCAAGGAATAACTAAAGAGGAGAATGATGGTGTCCCCACTCCTTGCTAGACCCAAGGTATAATGCACTTCCTAAGCATAGGTCTATGTCCTCCAGAGATGAACAAGACCCAAAGAAGACACTTCAGGTTGCAAGCTGTCCCATATGCCCTTGTTGATGGTGTTTTATTCAAAAGAGATGTGAATGGAGTACTGCTGAGATGCATTGGTACAAATCAGATTCATAAGGTGCTGGAAGAGTTCCATGGTGGACTAGCTGGTGGCCATTTTGCACCAAGAGTGACAGCTCTAAAGATCATGAGGGCTGGTTATTATTGGCCCAAGATTTTCAATGATTGTTATGCATGGATCAAGAGGTGCAAGAATTGTGCATTTTTCACAGGTAAAGAGAGGCTAGCTGCCCTCCCATTGCATCTAATTTCAGTTGACCAGCCATTCATGCAATGGGGTTTAGACTTCATTGGAGTTATTAATCCCAATTCGAGCCAAGGGCACAAGTGGTTTTTAACACCACATATTACTTCACTAAATGGACTAAAGCAAAGAGACTCAAGGAAGTAAATGAATCTAGTATCCTAGACTTCTATGAGGGAATAGTAACCAGATTTGGCATACCAGCTACAATAATATCAGATAATGCATTGGCATTCATTGGATCCAAGGTGACTGAATGGGCTGTCAAGAATGGGATCTACCTAAGTACTTCATCAAACTATTACCCCAGGGTGGTAATGGCGTGTGAATCTACAAACAAGAACTTGTTGAGGATCATTATTAGGACTCTTGATGAGAATCGAGGTCTTGGCATACCAAATTGAAATCAGCCTTATGGGCTGATAGGATACTCCTAAAAGATCTACGGGTAACCTTCCATTCAAGCTTGTTTATGGAAGAGAGGAAATTTTGCCCATATCACTTGAATTGCCAACATTGGAATTCATGAAATAGTTGGAGTTGTTGGAGTTTGAGCCCATGGAAGTCGGATATGCGAGTAATTGATGGAGCTCCAAGAAATCGAAATCAGGCATCCCAAGCAATGGAGAAGGATCAAGCTTTGATAAAGAAGACCTTTGATAGAAAGGCAAGAAGCAGATCCTTCCAAGTTGGAGATCTAGTGTTAAAATGGGATGCGAGATAGAGCAAAATCGGGAAGGCATTCAAATTTTGATGCCATTTGGAGTGGCCCATACATGGTCACAAAGTGTAAGGACGAGTAATGCTTTCAGTTGTCTTCATTGAATTGCGAAGAACTCGCTGATTCCAGTCAATGGAATCCATCTCGAACCATTTTCTATCAAGGAAATGCTTCACCCTATACATATTAGTTTAGGTTTTTCATTCCTCCAAGTGCTTGTGCACATTTTTTTGCTGTAGATTAGTTTTTCTTTCCCTAAGTGCTTTGGCACAAGCTTGTTGTTCTTGGAGATGTGTTTGCAGGCCTTAGTCCATCAGGTGATATTCCATCTTCCTCCTTGCAGTGTTCTAGTCAGTTGGGGTATCAAACAGAGAATTCAATGACTCCATACCCAATGGATTGCTTTAGGCAACTGGTAACTTCATCCAGCAGGCAGATGACCCCTCTGAGTCACCAAAATTGTTATCCAAAATGTGCCCCTGCTCATTTTTTGTGGCTAACTCCTCTCATTTTTTCCTCTCTTGTGCCTCAGTCATAATATTTTTCTTTTTAGACATTCAAAACCTTCTAAAAATGACACCATTGGATAGAGATCTTTCTCAGCTTTCCAGAAAGGTAAAGTTTTCCTCCTAACTCCATGTATTTTTGAAGTTATGGCTTGGCGGAGTTTTTTTGAAAAAAATTCCCTGAAAGGCCCTATTGTTGCAAATCAGCATCACCCCGGATGCAAATCAAGGTTCTAAGTTGATGTTTAGGGCATTCAAGCAGTGTGATTGCACAACATTGAAACCTCTCTCCAAGTGTGGGACTTGCAAGATGAGAGAGGAATCTCTAGATTAGAGGTCTGGTTCCTCAAACTCCTCTCGATTAGATCTATTATTTACACAAATGCAGAGGTTCATATCCTAATTTATCCTAATTTGCAAGGAGACATGGATAAGAAATGTAAAAATTAAAACTAAACTGATAAGGGTGATACACCAAAGGAGTGGTGAGCACTTCTTGCTCATGCAAATTGACACAAATCAGAAATTGCAACATAAAACATCATGCACAGGTTGATAAGTTGTAAACAAGGGTTTGAAATGAAGCAAACAACACATACAAAGTATTGAAAGCATTCACAGAGCCTGCATTGTGATTTTCAACATCAAAATCCTTGTATTCCAACACCAAAGAGGTAGAAAAACCTGTTACAAACCTTGGAAGGTCTGATACTTGCCAAAATCACTTGTTGAAAGTGAAAGTGAAGCTTCTTTGTGTAAAAAGGTGTTCCACTTTGAAAAATGAGCCAAATTTGGCTTTTATAGTGCATGGGTCGAACCCAGGAGAGAGAAAACATGAAAAAACGTGGGAGCCATTCCTCATTGACCAAAATGCATTAAAAACAACATGGGTGACCCTGATGACTCCATCCCCTACATTTTTACCATGCTAGAGAAGAATGCCACCCATTTTGCATTAAAATTGGTTGTTGAAACGTCAGTTCTGTCCATGGGCACGTATAAGAAGTGTTTTTGATTTTCTCCCTCAAAACTAAACCAAAATTCAAAATTGACCATTAAATCATGTAGATAATTTCACCATCTTTCCATTGATATAAAGAACGTGAAAATCCGAGCTCTAGATCGAAAGATATGGCGATTTGAAAATTTAGGGCAAAATAGGACAAAATCGGATCGGCGGGCAAAAAGTTTGAATTTTTACCCGTTTGGTCTTTGGAAATTTTTTCAAATTTTCCCACGCTCCACCACTCCAGGTGCCACATGGCATGTTCTAATTGGGTACGGGCCCTTCCGACCATTTTTTCCTTCGGGCAGCTCCCGATTGGTCGGGCCTTGCAAGGGAAAATTTCCCACAAAAACTCCGCCGAGCCATAACTTGAAAAATACGTGGAGTTAGGAGGAAAACTTTACCTTTATGGAAAGTTGAGAAAGATCTCTATTCAATGGTGTCATTTCTAAAAGGTTTTGAGTGCCTAAAAGTAAAAATTTATGACTCGAGGCACAATAGAAGGAAAGAATAAAAGGGATTTAGCCACAAAATGAGTAGGGGGCACATTTGGATAACAATTTTGGTGACTCGGAGGGATCATCTACCTGCTGGATGAATGATCAGTATCCTAAAGTAATCCATTGGGCATGGAGTCATGAGTAGTAGCCTGAAAAATAATCTGAACTTTGAAAACTTCCCTCTGAACCGCTTGAATCCCACTAGACATGGAGTTGTTCCCACCAAAATGCCATCAAAATGAAGCGCAAAGAGTGAAACCAGCAGCACCAAAACTATGTACAAACTAAAAATCATACATGCTCCAAATGGAACATGTAGAGTGTGCATAAGCACTTCTTCTACTGAAAGAAAACCTACCTACTCTACTCTAACTGGAAGCAAAGGTGAGCTAAACGAACCCCCGCAACTAGTTGTGCAAAATAGCATCCTTTCTTCAAAATGGCAGCCATGCAAATGATTTGGAGCTAAGTATGGCTGATTGGATGAGTGGAAAATTAACAAGAAGCTGGTCTTCTACCCAAATTACCAAGGTGTCAACTAAAAACAAATCCAATACCTCTTTTAGTTGCTCGCATTTGGATTGGAGAGGTATGACACTGATCCTTGGAACTTTGCAGCTCATCCTCATGCTTAAGCAAGCATGACTGGTTGTGGCTTCTCCTTTGGCTCCAATGAAGCCAAATACCTGATTGGGAAAGGTCTGATCCGTTGAGTATGCCCATAATTCTGATTTTCAACTCCAAGAATGGAGTTCTCTTATAGACCTTGAATGGATGGTGTGGAAGCAATGGTAGAACCCTTTTGCCCTTTCTCTTCCTCTAATGAAGGACATGAAAGATTAAAAGCTTCCAATCTTGGTTCCAAAGAGATTCTATAAGATACGAGGCTGATGCAAATGAATACTCTCCTCCATGACAGCAGCCTCTTGTGTTTGGAAGATGGATGATGAAAGAAAGAATG